>JAWNNY010001605.1:0-43940 GCA_035046425.1 Drosophila anomalata
TTATCGCTAAATTAGCGATGATTTTCTAGCGGTTTTAGCGCTAACAGTGATGATTTTCTAGCCGGTTTTATCGCTAAATTAGCGATGATTTTCTAGCGGTTTTTAGCGCTAACAGTGACAATTTTCTATCCGTTTTTATCACTAAATTATCGATGATTTTCTAGCTGTTTTAGCGCTAACAGTGATGTTTTTCTAGCCGGTTTTATCGCTAAATTAGCGATGATTTTCTAGCGGTTTTTAGCGCTAACAGTGACGATTTTCTATCCGTTTTTATCACTAAATTAGCGATGATTTTCTAGCGGTTTTAGCGCTAACAGTGATGTTTTTCTATCCGGTTTTATCACTAAATTATCGATGATTTTCTGTCGCTTTAAGCGCTAACAGTGATGTTTTTCTAGCCGTTTTTATTGCTAAATTAGCGATGATTTTCAAGCGGTTTTTAGCGCTAACACTGATGGTTTTCTAGCCGGTTTTAGCGCTAACAGTGATGATTTTCTAGCCGTATTTATCGCTAAATTAGCGATGATTTCTAGCAGTTTTTAGCGCTAACAGTGACGATTTTCTAGCCGCATTTATCGCAAAATGAGCGATGTTTTTCTAGCGGTTTTAGCGCTAACAGTGATGTTTTTCTATCCGGTTTTATCACTAAATTATCGATGATTTTCTGTCGGTTTAAGCGCTAACAGTGATGATTTTCTAGTCGTTTTTATTGCTAAATTAGCGATGATTTTCAAGCGGTTTTTAGCGCTAACACTGATTATTTTCTAGCCGGTTTTATCGCTAAGAGTGATGATTTTCTAGCCGTATTTAACGCTAAATAAGCGACGAATTTCTAGCGGTTTTAGCGATAACAGTGACGATTTTCTATCCGTATTTATCGCTAAATTAGCGATGATTTTCTAGCGGTCTTCAGCGCTAACAGTGATGATTTTCTAGCCGTTATTATCGAGTCCGGGAGAGAGCGAGACAAACGCCAGTGCATGACGGCAGATGCAGGTGGCCGATAGAATGCACGAGAGCGGGCGATGCAAACATAAGTACAAAAGAGAGTGACGTCACGAACTCAATAAATTATTGCTGGCCAAACTTCTTTCCGGCGGGTGCTTGACCCGACACTAACAGTGATGTTTTTCTAGCCGGTTTTATCTCTAAATTAGCGATGATTTTCTAGCCGTATTTATCGCTAAATTAGCGATGATTTTCTAGCGGTTTTAGCGATAGAATTGACGATTTTCTATCCGGTTTTATCGCTAAATTAGCGACGATTTTCTATCCGGTTTTATCGCTAAATTAGCGATGATTTTCCAGCGGTTTTAGCGATAGAAGTGATGATTTTCTATCCGGTTTTATCGCTAAATTACAATGATTTTCTATCGGTTTTTAGGGCTAACAGTGACGATTTTCTTGTCGTTTTTATTGCTAAATTATTGATGATTTTTAAGCGGTTTTTTGCGTTAACACTGATGGTTTTCTAGCCGGTTTTAGCGCTAACAGTGATGTTTTTCTAGCAGTTTTTATTGCTAAATTAGCGATGATTTTCAAGCGGTTTTTAGCGCTAAAACTGATGATTTTCTAGCCGGTTTTATCGCTAAGAGTGATGATTTTCTAGCCGTATTTATCGCTAAATTAGCGATGATTTCTAGCAGTTTTTAGCGCTAACAGTGACGATTTTCTAGCCGTTTTTATCGCCAAATTAGCGATGATTTTCCAGCGGTTTTAGCGCTAACAGTGATAATTTTCTAGCCGGTTTTATCGCTACGAGTGATGATTTTCTATCCGTATTTATCGCTAAATTAGCGATGATTTTTTAGCGGATTTTCGCGCTAACAGTGACGATTTTCTATCCGTATTTATCGCTAAATTAGCGATGATTTTCTAGCGGTCTTCAGCGCTAACAGTGATGATTTTCTAGCCGTTATTATCGAGTCCGGGAGAGAGCGAGACAAAAGCAAGTGCATGACGGCAGATGCAGGTGGCCGATCGAATGCACGAGAGCGGGCGATGCAAACATAAGTACAAAAGAGAGTGACGTCACGAACTCAATAAATTATTGCTGGCCAAACTTCTTTCCGGCGGGTGCTTGACCTGACACTAACAGTGATGTTTTTCTAGCCGGTTTTATCGCTAAATTAACAATGATTTTCTAGCCGTATTTATCGCTAAATCAGCGATGATTTTCCAGCGGTTTTAGCGATAGAATTGACGATTTTCTATCCGGTTTTATCGCTAAATTAGCAACGATTTTCTATCCGTATTTATCGCTAAATTTGCGATGATTTTTTAGCGGATTTTCGCGCTTACAGTGACGATTTTCTATCCGTATTTATCGCTAAATTAGCGATGATTTTCTAGCGGTCTTCAGCGCTAACAGTGATGATTTTCTAGCCGTTATTATCGAGTCCGGGAGAGAGCGAGACAAAAGCAAGTGCATGACGGCAGATGCAGGTGGCCGATCGAATGCACGAGAGCGGGCGATGCAAACATAAGTACAAAAGAGAGTGACGTCACGAACTCAATAAATTATTGCTGGCCAAACTTCTTTCCGGCGGGTGCTTGACCCGACACTAACAGTGATGTTTTTCTAGCCGGTTTTATCTCTAAATTAACGATGATTTTCTAGCCGTATTTATCGCTAAATCAGCGATGATTTTCTAGCGGTTTTAGCGATAGAATTGACGATTTTCTATCCGGTTTTATCGCTAAATTAGCAATGATTTTCTATCCGTATTTATCGCTAAATTTGCGATGATTTTTTAGCGGATTTTCGCGCTAACAGTGACGATTTTCTATCCGTATTTATCGCTAAATTAGCGATGATTTTCTAGCGGTCTTCAGCGCTAACAGTGATGATTTTCTAGCCGTTATTATCGAGTCCGGGAGAGAGCGAGACAAACGCAAGTGCATGACGGCAGATGCAGGTGGCCGATCGAATGCACGAGAGCGGGCGATGCAAACATAAGTACAAAAGAGAGTGACGTCACGAACTCAATAAATTATTGCTGGCCAAACTTCTTTCCGGCGGGTGCTTGACCCGACACTAACAGTGATGTTTTTCTAGCCGGTTTTATCTCTAAATTAACGATGATTTTCTAGCCGTATTTATCGCTAAATCAGCGATGATTTTCTAGCGGTTTTAGCGATAGAATTGACGATTTTCTATCCGGTTTTATCGCTTAATTAGCGACGATTTTCTATCTGGTTTTATCGCTAAATTAGCGATGATTTTCTAGCGGTTTTAGCGATAGAATTGACGATTTTCTATCCGGTTTTATCGCTAAATTAGCGACGATTTTCTATCCGGTTTTATCGCTAAATTAGCGATGATTTTCCAGCGGTTTTAGCGATAGAAGGGATGATTTTCTATCCGGTTTTATCGCTAAATTACAATGATTTTCTATCGGTTTTTAGGGCTAACAGTGACGATTTTCTTGTCGTTTTTATTGCTAAATTATTGATGATTTTCAAGCGGTTTTTTGCGTTAACACTGATGGTTTTCTAGCCGGTTTTAGCGCTAACAGTGATGTTTTTCTAGCAGTTTTTATTGCTAAATTAGCGATGATTTTCAAGAGGTTTTTAGCGCTAAAACTGATGATTTTCTAGCCGGTTTTATCGCTAAGAGTGATGATTTTCTAGCCGTATTTATCGCTAAATTAGCGATGATTTCTAGCAGTTTTTAGCGCTAACAGTGACGATTTTCTAGCCGTTTTTATCGCCAAATTAGCGATGATTTTCCAGCGGTTTTAGCGCTAACAGTGATAATTTTCTAGCCGGTTTTATCGCTAAATTAGCGATGATTTTCTAGCGGTTTTAGCGCTAACAGTGATGTTTTTCTATTCGGTTTTATCACTAAATTATCGATGATTTTCTGTCGGTTTAAGCGCTAACAGTGAAGATTTCCTAGCCGTTTTTATTGCTAAATTAGCGATGATTTTCAAGCGGTTTTTAGCGCTAACAGTGATGATTTTCTAGCCGGTTTTATCGCTACGAGTGATGATTTTCTAGCCGTATTTATCGCTAAATTAGCGATGATTTCTAGCAGTTTTTAGCGCTAACAGTGACGATTTTCTAGCCGCATTTATCGCTAAATTAGCGATGATTTTCAAGCGGTTTTTAGCGCTAACAGTGATGATTTTCTAGCGGTTTTATCGCTAACAGTGATGTTTTTCTATCCGGTTTTATCACTAAATTATCGATGATTTTCTGTCGGTTTAAGCGCTAACAGTGACGATTTTCTAGCCGTTTTTATTGCTAAATTAGCGATGATTTTCAAGCGGTTTTTAGCGCTAACAGTGATGATTTTCTAGCCGGTTTTATCGCTAAGAGTGATGATTTTCTAGCCGTATTTATCGCTAAATTAGCGATGATTTCTAGCAGTTTTTAGCGCTAACAGTGACGATTTTCTAGCCGTATTTATCGCAAAATTAGCGATGATTTTCAAGCGGTTTTTAGCGCTAACACTGATGATTTTCTAGCCGGTTTTATCGCTACGAGTGACGATTTTCTATCCGTATTTATCGCTAAATTTTGATGATTTTTTAGCGGATTTTTGCGCTAACAGTGACGATTTTCTAGCCGTTTTTATTGCTAAATTAGCGATGATTTTCTAGCTGTTTTAGCGCTAACAGTGATGTTTTTCTATCCGGTTTTATCACTAAATTATCGATGATTTTCTGTCGCTTTAAGCGCTAACAGTGATGTTTTTCTAGCCGTTTTTATTGCTAAATTAGCGATGATTTTCAAGCGGTTTTTAGCGCTAACACTGATGGTTTTCTA
The DNA here is from genome assembly GCA_035046425.1 of Drosophila anomalata. Taxonomy (NCBI): domain Eukaryota; kingdom Metazoa; phylum Arthropoda; class Insecta; order Diptera; family Drosophilidae; genus Drosophila; species Drosophila anomalata. The sequence goes on from JAWNNY010001605.1 coordinate 4,774, forward strand.
GCCGGTTTTAGCGCTAACAGTGATGATTTTCTAGCCGTATTTATCGCTAAATTAGCGATGATTTCTAGCAGTTTTTAGCGCTAACAGTGACGATTTTCTAGCCGCATTTATCGCAAAATGAGCGATGTTTTTCTAGCGGTTTTAGCGCTAACAGTGATGATTTTCTAGCCGGTTTTATCACTAAATTAGCGATGATTTTCTAGCGGTTTTTAGCGCTAACAGTGACAATTTTCTATCCGTTTTTATCGCTAAATTATCGATGATTTTCTAGCGGTTTTAGCGCTAACAGTGATGATTTTCTAGCCGGTTTTATCGCTAAATTAGCGATGATTTTCTAGCGGTTTTTAGCGCTAACAGTGACAATTTTCTATCCGTTTTTATCGCTAAATTAGCGATGATTTTCTAGCGGTTTTAGCGCTAACAGTGATGATTTTCTATCCGGTTTTATCACTAAATTATAGATGATTTTCTATCATTTTAAGCGCTAACAGTGATGATTTTCTAGCCGTTTTTATTGCTAAATTAGCGATGATTTTCAAGCGGTTTTTAGCGCTAAAACTGATGATTTTCTAGCCGGTTTTATCGCTAAGAGTGATGATTTTCTAGCCGTATTTATCGCTAAATTAGCGATGATTTCTAGCAGTTTTTAGCGCTAACAGTGACGATTTTCTAGCCGTTTTTATCGCTAAATTAGCGATGATTTTCCAGCGGTTTTAGCGCTAACAGTGATAATTTTCTAGCCGGTTTTATCGCTAAATTAGCGATGATTTTCTAGCGGTTTTAGCGCTAACAGTAATGTTTTTCTATTCGGTTTTATCACTAAATTATCGATGATTTTCTGTCGGTTTAAGCGCTAACAGTGAAGATTTCCTAGCCGTTTTTATTGCTAAATTAGCGATGATTCTCAAGCGGTTTTTAGCGCTAACAGTGATGATTTTCTAGCCGGTTTTACCGCTAAGAGTGATGATTTTCTAGCCGTATTTATCGCTAAATTAGCGATGATTTCTAGCAGTTTTTAGCGCTAACAGTGACGATTTTTTAGCCGCATTTATCGCAAAATTAGCGATGATTTTCAAGCGGTTTTTAGCGCTAACACTGATGATTTTCTAGCGGTTTTAGCGATAACAGTGATGTTTTTCTATCCGGTTTTATCACTAAATTATCGATGATTTTCTGTCGGTTTAAGCGCTAACAGTGACGATTTTCTAGCCGTTTTTATTGCTAAATTAGCGATGATTTTCAAGCGGTTTTTAGCGCTAACAGTGATGATTTTCTAGCCGGTTTTATCGCTACGAGTGATGATTTTCTAGCCGTATTTATCGCTAAATTAGCGATGATTTCTAGCAGTTTTTAGCGCTAACAGTGACGATTTTCTAGCCGCATTTATCGCAAAATTAGCGATGATTTTCAAGCGGTTTTTAGCGCTAACACTGATGATTTTCTAGCCGGTTTTATCGCTACGAGTGACGATTTTCTATCCGTATTTATCGCTAAATTTTGATGATTTTTTAGCGGATTTTTGCGCTAACAGTGACGATTTTCTAGCCGTTTTTATTGCTAAATTAGCGATGATTTTCTAGCTGTTTTAGCGCTAACAGTGATGATTTTCTAGCCGGTTTTATCACTAAATTATCGATGATTTTCTGTCGCTTTAAGCGCTAACAGTGATGTTTTTCTAGCCGTTTTTATTGCTAAATTAGCGATGATTTTCAAGCGGTTTTTAGCGCTAACACTGATGGTTTTCTAGCCGGTTTTAGCGCTAACAGTGATGATTTTCTAGCCGTATTTATCGCTAAATTAGCGATGATTTCTAGCAGTTTTTAGCGCTAACAGTGACGATTTTCTAGCCGTTTTTATCGCAAAATTAGCGATGTTTTTCTAGCGGTTTTAGCGCTAACAGTGATGTTTTTCTATCCGGTTTTATCGCTAAATTAGCGATGATTTTCTAGCGGTTTTTAGGGCTAACAGTGACAAATTTCTATCCGTTTTTATCACTAAATTATCGATGATTTTCTAGCTGTTTTAGCGCTAACAGTGATGTTTTTCTAGCCGGTTTTATCGCTAAATTAGCGATGATTTTCTAGCGGTTTTTAGGGCTAACAGTGACAAATTTCTATCCGTTTTTATCACTAAATTATCGATGATTTTCTAGCTGTTTTAGCGCTAACAGTGATGTTTTTCTATCCGGTTTTATTACTAATTTATAGATGATTTTCTGTCACTTTAAGCGCTAACAGTGATGTTTTTCTAGCCGTTTTTATTGCTAAATTAGCGATGATTTTCAAGCGGTTTTTAGCGCTAACACTGATGGTTTTCTAGCCGGTTTTAGCGCTAACAGTGATGATTTTCTAGCCGTATTTATCGCTAAATTAGCGATGATTTCTAGCAGTTTTTAGCGCTAACAGTGACGATTTTCTAGCCGCATTTATCGCAAAATGAGCGATGATTTTCAAGCGGTTTTAGCGCTAACAGTGATGATTTTCTATCCGTTTTTATCACTAAATTAGCGATGATTTTCTGTCGGTTTAAGCGCTAACAGTGATGATTTTCTAGTCGTTTTTATTGCTAAATTAGCGATGATTTTCAAGCGGTTTTTAGCGCTAACACTGATGATTTTCTATACGGTTTTATCGCTAAAGTGATGATTTTCTAGCCGTATTTAGCGCTAAATAAGCGACGAATTTCTAGCGGTTTTAGCGATAACAGTGACGATTTTCTATCCGTATTTATCGCTAAATTAGCGATGATTTTCTAGCGGTCTTCAGCACTAACAGTGATGATTTTCTAGCCGTTATTATCGAATCCGGGAGAGAGCGAGACAAACGCCAGTGCATGACGGCAGATGCAGGTGGCCGATAGAATGCACGAGAGCGGGCGATGCAAACATAAGTACAAAAGAGAGTGACGTCACGAACTCAATAAATTATTGCTGGCCAAACTTCTTTCCGGCGGGTGCTTGACCCGACACTAACAGTGATGTTTTTCTAGCCGGTTTTATCTCTAAATTAGCGATGATTTTCTAGCCGTATTTATCGCTAAATTAGCGATGATTTTCTAGCGGTTTTAGCGATAGAATTGACGATTTTCTATCCGGTTTTATCGCTAAATTAGCAACGATTTTCTATCCGGTTTTATCGCTAAATTAGCGATGATTTTCCAGCTGTTTTAGCGATAGAAGGGATGATTTTCTATCCGGTTTTATCGCTAAATTACAATGATTTTCTATCGGTTTTTAGGGCTAACAGTGACGATTTTCTTGTCGTTTTTATTGCTAAATTATTGATGATTTTTAAGCGGTTTTTTGCGTTAACACTGATGGTTTTCTAGCCGGTTTTAGCGCTAACAGTGATGTTTTTCTAGCAGTTTTTATTGCTAAATTAGCGATGATTTTCAAGAGGTTTTTAGCGCTAAAACTGATGATTTTCTAGCCGGTTTTATCGCTAAGAGTGATGATTTTCTAGCCGTATTTATCGCTAAATTAGCGATGATTTCTAGCAGTTTTTAGCGCTAACAGTGACGATTTTCTAGTCGTTTTTATCGCTAAATTAGCGATGATTTTCAAGCGGTTTTAGCGCTAACAGTGATGATTTTCTAGCCGGTTTTATCGCTACGAGTGATGATTTTCTATCCGTATTTATCGCTAAATTAGCGATGATTTTTTAGCGGATTTTCGCGCTAACAGTGACGATTTTCTATCCGTATTTATCGCTAAATTAGCGATGATTTTCTAGCGGTCTTCAGCGCTAACAGTGATGATTTTCTAGCCGTTATTATCGAGTCCGGGAGAGAGCGAGACAAAAGCAAGTGCATGACGGCAGATGCAGGTGGCCAATCGAATGCACGAGAGCGGGCGATGCAAACATAAGTACAAAAGAGAGTGACGTCACGAACTCAATAAATTATTGCTGGCCAAACTTCTTTCCGGCGGGTGCTTGACCCGACACTAACAGTGATGTTTTTCTAGCCGGTTTTATCTCTAAATTAGCGATGATTTTCTAGCCGTATTTATCGCTAAATCAGCGATGATTTTCTAGCGGTTTTAGCGATAGAATTGACGATTTTCTATCCGGTTTTATCGCTAAATTAGCAACGATTTTCTATCCGTATTTATCGCTAAATTTGCGATGATTTTTTAGCGGATTTTCGCGCTAACAGTGACGATTTTCTATCCGTATTTATCGCTAAATTAGCGATGATTTTCTAGCGGTCTTCAGCGCTAACAGTGATGATTTTCTAGCCGTTATTATCGAGTCCGGGAGAGAGCGAGACAAAAGCAAGTGCATGACGGCAGATGCAGGTGGCCGATCGAATGCACGAGAGCGGGCGATGCAAACATAAGTACAAAAGAGAGTGACGTCACGAACTCAATAAATTATTGCTGGCCAAACTTCTTTCCGGCGGGTGCTTGACCCGACACTAACAGTGATGATTTTCTAGCCGTATTTATCGCTAAATTAGCGATGATTTTCTAGCGGTTTTAGCGCTAACAGTGATGTTTTTCTATCCGGTTTTATCGCTAAATTAGCGATGATTTTCTAGCGGTTTTTAGCGCTAATAGTGACATTTTCTATCCGTTTTTATCGCTAAATTAGCGATGATTTTCTAGCGGTTTTAGCGCTAACAGTGATGATTTTCTATCCGGTTTTATCGCTAAATTAGCGATGATTTTCTAGCGGTTTTTAGCGCTAACAGTGACAATTTTCTTTCCGTTTTTATCACTAAATTATCGATGATTTTCAAGCGGTTTTAGCGCTAACAGTGATGATTTTCTATCCGGTTTTATCACTAATTTATAGATGATTTTCTGTCACTTTAAGCGCTAACAGTGATGTTTTTCTAGCCGTTTTTATTGCTAAATTAGCGATGATTTTCAAGCGGTTTTTAGCGCTAAAACTGATGATTTTCTAGCCGGTTTTATCGCTAAGAGTGATGATTTTCTAGCCGTATTTATCGCTAAATTAGCGATGATTTCTAGCAGTTTTTAGCGCTAACAGTGACGATTTTCTAGCCGTTTTTATCGCCAAATTAGCGATGATTTTCCAGCGGTTTTAGCGCTAACAGTGATAATTTTCTAGCCGGTTTTATCGCTAAATTAGCGATGATTTTCTAGCGGTTTTAGCGCTAACAGTGATGTTTTTCTATTCGGTTTTATCACTAAATTATCGATGATTTTCTGTCGGTTTAAGCGCTAACAGTGAAGATTTCCTAGCCGTTTTTATTGCTAAATTAGCGATGATTCTCAAGCGGTTTTTAGCGCTAACAGTGATGATTTTCTAGCCGGTTTTACCACTAAGAGTGATGATTTTCTAGCCGTATTTATCGCTAAATTAGCGATGATTTCTAGCAGTTTTTAGCGCTAACAGTGACGATTTTTTAGCCGCATTTATCGCTAAATTAGCGATGATTTTCAAGCGGTTTTTAGCGCTAACACTGATGATTTTCTAGCGGTTTTATCGATAACAGTGGTGTTTTTCTATCCGTTTTTATTACTAAATTATCGATGATTTTCTGTCGGTTTAAGCGCTAACAGTGAAGATTTTCTAGCCGTTTTTATTGCTAAATTAGCGATGATTCTCAAGCGGTTTTTAGCGCTAACAGTGATGATTTTCTAGCCGGTTTTACCGCTAAGAGTGATGATTTTCTAGCCGTATTTATCGCTAAATTAGCGATGATTTCTAGCAGTTTTTAGCGCTAACAGTGACGATTTTTTAGCCGCATTTATCGCAAAATTAGCGATGATTTTCAAGCGGTTTTTAGCGCTAACACTGATGATTTTCTAGCCGGTTTTATCGCTACGAGTGACGATTTTCTATCCGTATTTATCGCTAAATTTTGATGATTTTTTAGCGGATTTTTGCGCTAACAGTGACGATTTTCTAGCCGTTTTTATTGCTAAATTAGCGATGATTTTCTAGCTGTTTTAGCGCTAACAGTGATGTTTTTCTATCCGGTTTTATCACTAAATTATCGATGATTTTCTGTCGCTTTAAGCGCTAACAGTGATGTTTTTCTAGCCGTTTTTATTGCTAAATTAGCGATGATTTTCAAGCGGTTTTTAGCGCTAACACTGATGGTTTTCTAGCCGGTTTTAGCGCTAACAGTGATGATTTTCTAGCCGTATTTATCGCTAAATTAGCGATGATTTCTAGCAGTTTTTAGCGCTAACAGTGACGATTTTCTAGCCGCATTTATCGCAAAATGAGCGATGTTTTTCTAGCGGTTTTAGCGCTAACAGTGATGTTTTTCTATCCGGTTTTATCACTAAATTAGCGATGATTTTCTAGCGGTTTTTAGGGCTAACAGTGACAAATTTCTATCCGTTTTTATCACTAAATTATCGATGATTTTCTAGCTGTTTTAGCGCTAACAGTGATGTTTTTCTAGCCGGTTTTATCGCTAAATTAGCGATGATTTTCTAGCGGTTTTTAGGGCTAACAGTGACAAATTTCTATCCGTTTTTATCACTAAATTATCGATGATTTTCTAGCTGTTTTAGCGCTAACAGTGATGTTTTTCTATCCGGTTTTATTACTAATTTATAGATGATTTTCTGTCACTTTAAGCGCTAACAGTGATGATTTTCTAGCCGTTTTTATTGCTAAATTAGCGATGATTTTCAAGCGGTTTTTAGCGCTAACACTGATGATTTTCTAGCCGGTTTTAGCGCTAACAGTGATGATTTTCTAGCCGTATTTATCGCTAAATTAGCGATGATTTCTAGCAGTTTTTAGCGCTAACAGTGACGATTTTCTAGCCGCATTTATCGCAAAATGAGCGATGTTTTTCTAGCGGTTTTAGCGCTAACAGTGATGTTTTTCTATCCGGTTTTATCACTAAATTATCGATGATTTTCTGTCGGTTTAAGCGCTAACAGTGATGATTTTCTAGTCGTTTTTATTGCTAAATTAGCGATGATTTTCAAGCGGTTTTTAGCGCTAACACTGATGATTTTCTAGCCGGTTTTATCGCTAAGAGTGATGATTTTCTATCCGTATTTATCGCTAAATTAGCGATGAATTTCTAGCGGTTTTAGCGCTAACAGTGACGATTTTCTATCCGTATTTATCGCTAAATTAGCGATGATTTTCTAGCGGTCTTCAGCGCTAACAGTGATGATTTTCTAGCCGTTATTATCGAGTCCGGGAGAGAGCGAGACAAACGCAAGTGCATGACGGCAGATGCAGGTGGCCGATCGAATGCACGAGAGCGGGCGATGCAAACATATGTAAGTACAAAAGAGAGTGACGTCACGAACTCAATAAATTATTGCTGGCCAAACTTCTTTCCGGCGGGTGCTTGGCCCGACACTAACAGTGATGTTTTTCTAGCCGGTTTTATCTCTAAATTAGCGATGATTTTCTAGCCGTATTTATCGCTAAATTAGCGATGATTTTCTAGCGGTTTTAGCGATAGAATTGACGATTTTCTATCCGGTTTTATCGCTAAATTAGCGACGATTTTCTATCCGGTTTTATCGCTAAATTAGCGATGATTTTCCAGCTGTTTTAGCGATAGAAGGGATGATTTTCTATCCGGTTTTATCGCTAAATTACAATGATTTTCTATCGGTTTTTAGGGCTAACAGTGACGATTTTCTTGTCGTTTTTATTGCTAAATTATTGATGATTTTTAAGCGGTTTTTTGCGTTAACACTGATGGTTTTCTAGCCGGTTTTAGCGCTAACAGTGATGTTTTTCTAGCAGTTTTTATTGCTAAATTAGCGATGATTTTCAAGAGGTTTTTAGCGCTAAAACTGATGATTTTCTAGCCGGTTTTATCGCTAAGAGTGATGATTTTCTAGCCGTATTTATCGCTAAATTAGCGATGATTTCTAGCAGTTTTTAGCGCTAACAGTGACGATTTTCTAGCCGTTTTTATCGCTAAATTAGCGATGATTTTCAAGCGGTTTTAGCGCTAACAGTGATGATTTTCTAGCCGTTTTTATCGCTAAATTAGCGATGATTTTCAAGCGGTTTTAGCGCTAACATCGATGATTTTCTAGCCGGTTTTATCGCTACGAGTGATGATTTTCTATCCGTATTTATCGCTAAATTTGCGATGATTTTTTAGCGGATTTTCGCGCTAACAGTGACGATTTTCTATCCGTATTTATCGCTAAATTAGCGATGATTTTCTAGCGGTCTTCAGCGCTAACAGTGATGATTTTCTAGCCGTTATTATCGAGTCCGGGAGAGAGCGAGACAAAAGCAAGTGCATGACGGCAGATGCAGGTGGCCGATCGAATGCACGAGAGCGGGCGATGCAAACATAAGTACAAAAGAGAGTGACGTCACGAACTCAATAAATTATTGCTGGCCAAACTTCTTTCCGGCGGGTGCTTGACCCGACACTAACAGTGATGTTTTTCTAGCCGGTTTTATCTCTAAATTAGCGATGATTTTCTAGCCGTATTTATCGCTAAATTAGCGATGATTTTCTAGCGGTTTTAGCGATAGAAGTGATGATTTTCTATCCGGTTTTATCGCTAAATTAGCGATGATTTCTATCAGTTTTTAGCGCTAACAGTGACGATTTTCTTGTCGTTTTTATTGCTAAATTATCGATGATTTTCAAGCGGTTTTTAGCGCTAACACTGATGATTTTCTAGCCGGTTTTAGCGCTAACAGTGATGATTTTCTAGCCGTTTTTATTGCTAAATTAGCGATGATTTTCAAGCGGTTTTTAGCGCTAACACTGATGATTTTCTAGCCGGTTTTATCGCTACGAGTGACGATTTTCTATCCGTATTTATCGCTAAATTTGCGATGATTTTTTAGCGGATTTTCGCGCTAACAGTGACGATTTTCTATCCGTATTTATCGCTAAATTAGCGATGATTTTCTAGCGGTCTTCAGCGCTAACAGTGATGATTTTCTAGCCGTTATTATCGAGTCCGGGAGAGAGCGAGACAAACGCAAGTGCATGACGGCAGATGCAGGTGGCCGATCGAATGCACGAGAGCGGGCGATGCAAACATAAGTACAAAAGAGAGTGACGTCACGAACTCAATAAATTATTGCTGGCCAAACTTCTTTCCGGCGGGTGCTTGACCCGACACTAACAGTGATGTTTTTCTAGCCGGTTTTATCTCTAAATTAGCGATGATTTTCTAGCCGTATTTATCGCTAAATTAGCGATGATTTTCTAGCGGTTTTAGCGATAGAATTGACGATTTTCTATCCGGTTTTATCGCTAAATTAGCGACGATTTTCTATCCGGTTTTATCGCTAAATTACAATAATTTTCTCTCGGTTTTTAGCGCTAACAGTGACGATTTTCTTGTCGTTTTTATTGCTAAATTAGCGATGATTTTCAAGCGGTTTTTAGCGCTAACACTGATGATTTTCTAGCCGGTTTTATCGCTACGAGTGATGATTTTCTATCCGTATTTATCGCTAAATTTGCGATGATTTTTTAGCGGATTTTCGCGCTAACAGTGACGATTTTCTATCCGTATTTATCGCTAAATTAGCGATGATTTTCTAGCGGTTTTCAGCGCTAACAGTGATGATTTTCTAGCCGTTATTATCGAGTCCGGGAGAGAGCGAGACAAAAGCAAGTGCATGACGGCAGATGCAGGTGGCCGATCGAATGCACGAGAGCGGGCGATGCAAACATAAGTACAAAAGAGAGTGACGTCACGAACTCAATAAATTATTGCTGGCCAAACTTCTTTCCGGCGGGTGCTTGACCCGACACTAACAGTGATGTTTTTCTAGCCGGTTTTATCTCTAAATTAGCGATGATTTTCTAGCCGTATTTATCGCTAAATTAGCGATGATTTTCTAGCGGTTTTAGCGATAGAATTGACGATTTTCTATCCGGTTTTATCGCTAAATTAGTGACGATTTTCTATCCGGTTTTATCGCTAAATTAGCGATGATTTTCTAGCGGTTTTAGCGATAGAAGTGATGATTTTCTATCCGGTTTTATCGCTAAATTACAATGATTTTCTATCGGTTTTTAGCGCTAACAGTGACGATTTTCTTGTCGTTTTTATTGCTAAATTATCGATGATTTTCAAGCGGTTTTTAGTGCTAACAGTGATGATTTTCTAGCCGGTTTTATCGCTAAATTAGCGATGATTTTCTAGCGGTTTTATCGCTAATAGTGATAATTTTCTAGCCGTTTTTATCGCTAAATTAGCGATGATTTTCCAGCGGTTTTAGCGATAAAAGTGATGATTTTCTATCCGGTTTTATCGCTAAATTACAATGATTTTCTCTCGGTTTTTAGCGCTAACAGTGACGATTTTCTTGTCGTTTTTATTGCTAAATTATCGATGATTTTCAAGCGGTTTTTAGCGCTAACACTGATGGTTTTCTAGCCGGTTTTAGCGCTAACAGTGATGTTTTTCTAGCCGTTTTTATTGCTAAATTAGCGATGATTTCTAGCAGTTTTTAGCGCTAACAGTGACGATTTCCTAGCCGCATTTATCGCAACATGAGCGATGTTTTTCTAGCGGTTTTAGCGCTAACACTGATGATTTTCTAGCCGGTTTTATCGCTACGAGTGATGATTTTCTATCCGTATTTATCGCTAAATTAGCGATGATTTTTTAGCGGATTTTCGCGCTAACAGTGACGATTTTCTATCCGTATTTATCGCTAAATTAGCGATGATTTTCAAGCGGTTTTCAGCGCTAACAGTGATGATTTTCTAGCCGTTATTATCGAGTCCGGGAGAGAGCGAGACAAAAGCAAGTGCATGACGGCAGATGCAGGTGGCCGATCGAATGCACGAGAGCGGGCGATGCAAACATAAGTACAAAAGAGAGTGACGTCACGAACTCAATAAATTATTGCTGGCCAAACTTCTTTCCGGCGGGTGCTTGACCCGACACTAACAGTGATGTTTTTCTAGCCGGTTTTATCTCTAAATTAGCGATGATTTTCTAGCCGTATTTATCGCTAAATTAGCGATGATTTTCTAGCGGTTTTAGCGATAGAATTGACGATTTTCTATCCGGTTTTATCGCCAAATTAGCAATGATTTTCTATCCGGTTTTATCGCTAAATTAGCGATGATTTTCTAGCGGTTTTAGCGATAGAAGTGATGATTTTCTATCCGGTTTTATCGCTAAATTACAATGATTTTCTATCGGTTTTTAGCGCTAACAGTGACGATTTTCTTGTCGTTTTTATTGCTAAATTATCGATGATTTTCAAGCGGTTTTTAGCGCTAACACTGATGGTTTTCTAGCCGGTTTTAGCGCTAACAGTGATGATTTTCTAGCCGTATTTATCGCTAAATTAGCGATGATTTCTAGCAGTTTTTAGCGCTAACAGTGACGATTTTCTAGCCGCATTTATCGCAAAATGAGCGATGTTTTTCTAGCGGTTTTAGCGCTAACAGTGATGTTTTTCTATCCGGTTTTATCACTAAATTATCGATGATTTTCTGTCGGTTTAAGCGCTAACAGTGATGATTTTCTAGCCGTTTTTATTGCTAAATTACCGATGATTTTCAAGCGGTTTTTAGCGCTAACAGTGATGATTTTCTAGCCGGTTTCACCACTAAGAGTGATGATTTTCTAGCCGTATTTAGCGCTAAATAAGCGATGAATTTCAAGCGGTTTTAGCGCTAACAGTGATGTTTTTCTAGCCGTTTTTATAGCTAAATTAGCGATGATTTTCAAGCGGTTTTTAGCGCTAACACTGATGATTTTCTAGCCGGTTTTATCGCTACGAATGACGATTTTCTATCCGTATTTATCGCTAAATTTGCGATGATTTTTTAGCGGATTTTCGCGCTAACAGTGACGATTTTCTATCCGTATTTATCGCTAAATTAGCGATGATTTTCTAGAGGTCTTCAGCGCTAACAGTGATGATTTTCTAGCCGTTATTATCGAGTCCGGGAGAGAGCGAGACAAACGCAAGTGCATGACGGCAGATGCAGGTGGCCGATCGAATGCACGAGAGCGGGCGATGCAAACATAAGTACAAAAGAGAGTGACGTCACGAACTTAATAAATTATTGCTGTCCAAACTTCTTTCCGGCGGGTGCTTGACCCGACACTAACAGTAATGTTTTTCTATCCGGTTTTATCACTAAATTATCGATGATTTTCTGTCGGTTTAAGCGCTAACAGTGATGATTTTCTAGCCGTTTTTATTGCTAAATTAGCGATGATTTTCAAGCGGTCTTTAGCGCTAACACTGATGATTTTCTAGCCGGTTTTATCGCTAAGAGTGATGATTTTCTAGCCGTTTTTATCGCCAAATTAGCGATGATTTTCTGGCGGTTTTAGCGCTAACAGTGATGATTTTCTAGCCGTTTTTATTGCTAAATTAGCGATGATTTTCAAGCGGTCTTTAGCGCTAACAGTGATGATTTTCTAGCCGTTTTTATCACTAAATTATCGATGATTTTCTAGCGGTTTTAGCGCTTACAGTGACGATTTTCTATCCGTATTTTATCGCTAAATTAGAGATGATTTTCTAGCGGTTTTAGCGATAGAAGTGATGATTTTCTATCCGGTTTTATCGCTAAATTACAATGATTTTCTATCGGTTTTTAGCGCTAACAGTGACAATTTTCTTGTCGTTTTTATTGCTAAATTATCGATGATTTTCAAGCGGTTTTTAGCGCTAACACTGATGGTTTTCTAGCCGGTTTTAGCGCTAACAGTGATGTTTTTCTAGCCGTTTTTATTGCTAAATTAGCGATGATTTTCAAGCGGTCTTTAGCGCTAACACTGATGATTTTCTAGCCGGTTTTATCGCTAAGAGTGATGATTTTCTAGCCGTTTTTATCGCCAAATTAGCGACGATTTTTTAGCGGTTTTAGCGCTAACAGTGACGACTTTCTTGTCGTTTTTATTGCTAAATTAGCGATGATTTTCAAGCGGTTTTTAGCGCTAACACTGATGATTTTCCAGCCGGTTTTATCGCTACGAGTGATGATTTTCTAGCCGGTCTTATTGCTAAATTAGCGATGATTTTCTAGCGGTTTTTAGCGCTAACACTGATGATTTTCAAGCCATTTTTATTATTAAATTAGCGATGATTTGCAAGCGGTTTTAAGCGCTAACACTGATGATTTTCTAGGCGGTTTTATCGCTAAGAGTGATGATTTTCTAGCCGTTTTTATCGCCAAATTAGCGACGATTTTCTAGCAGTTTTAGCGATAACAGTGATAATTTTCTATCCGGTTTTATCACTAAATTATCGATGATTTTCTGTCGCTTTAATCGCTAACAGTGATGTTTTTCTAGCCGTTTTTATTGCTAAATTAGCGATGATTTTCAAGCGGTCTTTAGCGCTAACACTGACGATTTTCTAGCCGGTTTTATCGCTAAGAGTGATGATTTTCTAGCCGTTTTTATCGCCAAATAAGCGATGATTTTCCAGCGGTTTTAGCGCTAACAGTGATGTTTTTTCAGCCGTTTTTATTGCTAAATTAGCGATGATTTTCAAGCGGTTTTTAGCGCTATAACTGATGATTTTCTAGTCGGTTTTATCGCTAAAAATGATGATTTTCTAGCCGTATTTATCGCTAAGTTAGCGATGATTTTCTAGCCGGTTTTAGCGCTAACAGTGATGTTTTTCTAGCCGTTTTTATTGCTAAATTAGCGATGATTTTCAAACGGTAAGAGTAATGATTTTCTAGCCGTTTTTATCGCCAAATTAGCGATGATTTTCTGGCGGTTTTAGCGCTAACAGTGATGATTTTCTAGCCGTTTTTATTGCTAAATTAGCGATGATTTTCAAGCGGTCTTTAGCGCTAACACTGATGATTTTCTAGCCGGTTTTATCGCTAAGAGTGATGATTTTCTAGCCGTTTTTATCGCCAAATTAGCGACGATTTTTTAGCGGTTTTAGCGCTAACAGTGACGACTTTCTTGTCGTTTTTATTGCTAAATTATCGATGATTTTCAAGCGGTTTTTAGCGCTAACACTGATGATTTTCCAGCCGGTTTTATCGCTACGAGTGATGATTTTCTAGCCGGTCTTATTGCTAAATTAGCGATGATTTTCTAGCGGTTTTTAGCGCTAACACTGATGATTTTCAAGCCATTTTTATTATTAAATTAGCGATGATTTGCAAGCGGTTTTAAGCGCTAACACTGATGATTTTCTAGGCGGTTTTATCGCTAAGAGTGATGATTTTCTAGCCGTTTTTATCGCCAAATTAGCGACGATTTTCTAGCGGTTTTAGCGATAACAGTGATAATTTTCTATCCGGTTTTATCACTAAATTATCGATGATTTTCTGTCGCTTTAATCGCTAACAGTGATGTTTTTCTAGCCGTTTTTATTGCTAAATTAGCGATGATTTTCAAGCGGTCTTTAGCGCTAACACTGACGATTTTCTAGCCGGTTTTATCGCTAAGAGTGATGATTTTCTAGCCGTTTTTATCGCCAAATAAGCGATGATTTTCCAGCGGTTTTAGCGCTAACAGTGATGTTTTTTCAGCCGTTTTTATTGCTAAATTAGCGATGATTTTCAAGCGGTTTTTAGCGCTATAACTGATGATTTTCTAGTCGGATTTATCGCTAAAAATGATGATTTTCTAGCCGTATTTATCGCTAAGTTAGCAATGATTTTCTAGCCGGTTTTAGCGCTAACAGTGATGATTTTCTAGCCGTTTTTATTGCTAAATTAGCGATGATTTTCAAGCGGTCTTTAGCGCTAACACTGATGATTTTGTAGCCGGTTTTATCGCTAAGAGTGATGATTTTCTAGCCGTTTTTATCGCCAAATTAGCGATGATTTTCTGGCGGTTTTAGCGCTAACAGTGATGATTTTCTAGCCGTTTTTATTGCTAAATTAGCGATGATTTTCAAGCGGTCTTTAGCGCTAACAGTGATGATTTTCTAGCCGTTTTTATCACTAAATTATCGATGATTTTCTAGCGGTTTTAGCGCTTACAGTGACGATTTTCTATCCGTATTTTATCGCTAAAATTAGCGATGATTTTCTAGCGGTTTTAGCGATAGAAGTGATGATTTTCTATCCGGTTTTATCGCTAAATTACAATGATTTTCTATCGGTTTTTAGCGCTAACAGTGACGATTTTCTTGTCGTTTTTATTGCTAAATTATCGATGATTTTCAAGCGGTTTTTAGCGCTAACACTGATGGTTTTCTAGCCGGTTTTAGCGCTAACAGTGATGTTTTTCTAGCCGTTTTTATTGCTAAATTAGCGATGATTTTCAAGCGGTCTTTAGCGCTAACACTGATGATTTTCCAGCCGGTTTTATCGCTAAGAGTGATGATTTTCTAGCCGTTTTTATCGCCAAATTAGCTATGATTTTCAATCGGTTTTAGCGCTAACAGTGATGATTTTCTAGCCGTTTTTATTGCCAAATTAGCGATGATTTTCTAGCGGTTTTAGCGCTAACAGTGATAATTTTCTAGCCGTTTTAATCCACAAATTAGCGATGATTCTCTAGCCGGTTTTACCTCTAAGAGTGATGATTTTCTAGCCGTATTTATTGCTAAATTATCGATGATTTTCAAGCGGTTTTTAGCGCTAACACTGATGGTTTTCTAGCCGGTTTTAGCGCTAACAGTGATGTTTTTCTAGCCGTTTTTATTGCTAAATTATCGATGATTTTCAAGCGGTTTTTAGCGCTAACACTGATGGTTTTCTAGCCGGTTTTAGCGCTAACAGTGATGTTTTTCTAGCCGTTTTTATTGCTAAATTAGCGATGATTTTCAAGCGGTCTTTAGCGCTAACACTGATGATTTTCTAGCCGGTTTTATCGCTAAGAGTGATGATTTTCTAGCCGTTTTTATCGCCAAATTAGCGACGATTTTTTAGCGGTTTTAGCGCTAACAGTGACGACTTTCTTGTCGTTTTTATTGCTAAATTATCGATGATTTTCAAGCGGTTTTTAGCGCTAACACTGATGGTTTTCTAGCCGGTTTTAGCGCTAACAGTGATGTTTTTCTAGCCGGTCTTATTGCTAAATTAGCGATGATTTTCTAGCGGTTTTTAGCGCTAACACTGATGATTTTCAAGCCATTTTTATTATTAAATTAGCGATGATTTGCAAGCGGTTTTAAGCGCTAACACTGATGATTTTCTAGGCGGTTTTATCGCTAAGAGTGATGATTTTCTAGCCGTTTTTATCGCCAAATTAGCGACGATTTTCTAGCGGTTTTAGCGATAACAGTGATAATTTTCTATCCGGTTTTATCACTAAATTATCGATGATTTTCTGTCGCTTTAATCGCTAACAGTGATGTTTTTCTAGCCGTTTTTATTGCTAAATTAGCGATGATTTTCAAGCGGTCTTTAGCGCTAACACTGACGATTTTCTAGCCGGTTTTATCGCTAAGAGTGATGATTTTCTAGCCGTTTTTATCGCCAAATAAGCGATGATTTTCCAGCGGTTTTAGCGCTAACAGTGATGTTTTTTCAGCCGTTTTTATTGCTAAATTAGCGATGATTTTCAAGCGGTTTTTAGCGCTATAACTGATGATTTTCTAGTCGGATTTATCGCTAAAAATGATGATTTTCTAGCCGTATTTATCGCTAAGTTAGCAATGATTTTCTAGCCGGTTTTAGCGCTAACAGTGATGTTTTTCTAGCCGTTTTTATTGCTAAATTAGCGATGATTTTCAAGCGGTCTTTAGCGCTAACACTGATGATTTTGTAGCCGGTTTTATCGCTAAGAGTGATGATTTTCTAGCCGTTTTTATCGCCAAATTAGCGATGATTTTCTGGCGGTTTTAGCGCTAACAGTGATGATTTTCTAGCCGTTTTTATTGCTAAATTAGCGATGATTTTCAAGCGGTCTTTAGCGCTAACAGTGATGATTTTCTAGCCGTTTTTATCACTAAATTATCGATGATTTTCTAGCGGTTTTAGCGCTTACAGTGACGATTTTCTATCCGTATTTTATCGCTAAAATTAGCGATGATTTTCTAGCGGTTTTAGCGATAGAAGTGATGATTTTCTATCCGGTTTTATCGCTAAATTACAATGATTTTCTATCGGTTTTTAGCGCTAACAGTGACGATTTTCTTGTCGTTTTTATTGCTAAATTATCGATGATTTTCAAGCGGTTTTTAGCGCTAACACTGATGGTTTTCTAGCCGGTTTTAGCGCTAACAGTGATGTTTTTCTAGCCGTTTTTATTGCTAAATTAGCGATGATTTTCAAGCGGTCTTTAGCGCTAACACTGATGATTTTCCAGCCGGTTTTATCGCTAAGAGTGATGATTTTCTAGCCGTTTTTATCGCCAAATTAGCTATGATTTTCAATCGGTTTTAGCGCTAACAGTGATGATTTTCTAGCCGTTTTTATTGCCAAATTAGCGATGATTTTCTAGCGGTTTTAGCGCTAACAGTGATAATTTTCTAGCCGTTTTAATCCACAAATTAGCGATGATTCTCTAGCCGGTTTTACCTCTAAGAGTGATGATTTTCTAGCCGTATTTATTGCTAAATTATCGATGATTTTCAAGCGGTTTTTAGCGCTAACACTGATGGTTTTCTAGCCGGTTTTAGCGCTAACAGTGATGTTTTTCTAGCCGTTTTTATTGCTAAATTATCGATGATTTTCAAGCGGTTTTTAGCGCTAACACTGATGGTTTTCTAGCCGGTTTTAGCGCTAACAGTGATGTTTTTCTAGCCGTTTTTATTGCTAAATTAGCGATGATTTTCAAGCGGTCTTTAGCGCTAACACTGATGATTTTCTAGCCGGTTTTATCGCTAAGAGTGATGATTTTCTAGCCGTTTTTATCGCCAAATTAGCGACGATTTTTTAGCGGTTTTAGCGCTAACAGTGACGACTTTCTTGTCGTTTTTATTGCTAAATTATCGATGATTTTCAAGCGGTTTTTAGCGCTAACACTGATGGTTTTCTAGCCGGTTTTAGCGCTAACAGTGATGTTTTTCTAGCCGTTTTTATTGCTAAATTAGCGATGATTTTCAAGCGGTCTTTAGCGCTAACACTGATGATTTTCTAGCCGGTTTTATCGCTAAGAGTGATGATTTTCTAGCCGTTTTTATCGCCAAATTAGCGACGATTTTTTAGCGGTTTTAGCGCTATTAGTGACGACTTTCTTGTCGTTTTTATTGCTAAATTATCGATGATTTTCAAGCGGTTTTTAGCGCTAAAACTGATGATTTTCCAGCCGGTTTTATCGCTACGAGTGATGATTTTCTAGCCGGTCTTATTGCTAAATTAGCGATGATTTTCTAGCGGTTTTTAGCGCTAACACTGATGATTTTCAAGCCATTTTTATTATTAAATTAGCGATGATTTGCAAGCGGTTTTAAGCGCTAACACTGATGATTTTCTAGGCGGTTTTATCGCTAAGAGTGATGATTTTCTAGCCGTTTTTATCGCCAAATTAGCGACGATTTTCTAGCGGTTTTAGCGATAACAGTGATAATTTTCTATCCGGTTTTATCACTAAATTATCGATGATTTTCTGTCGCTTTAATCGCTAACAGTGATGTTTTTCTAGCCGTTTTTATTGCTAAATTAGCGATGATTTTCAAGCGGTCTTTAGCGCTAACACTGACGATTTTCTAGCCGGTTTTATCGCTAAGAGTGATGATTTTCTAGCCGTTTTTATCGCCAAATAAGCGATGATTTTCCAGCGGTTTTAGCGCTAACAGTGATGTTTTTTCAGCCGTTTTTATTTCTAAATTAGCGATGATTTTCAAGCGGTTTTTAGCGCTATAACTGATGATTTTCTAGTCGGATTTATCGCTAAAAATGATGATTTTCTAGCCGTATTTATCGCTAAGTTAGCGATGATTTTCTAGCCGGTTTTAGCGCTAACAGTGATGTTTTTCTAGCCGTTTTTATTGCTAAATTAGCGATGATTTTCAAACGGTAAGAGTGATGATTTTCTAGCCGTTTTTATCGCCAAATTAGCGATGATTTTCTGGCGGTTTTAGCGCTAACAGTGATGATTTTCTAGCCGTTTTTATTGCTAAATTAGCGATGATTTTCAAGCGGTCTTTAGCGCTAACACTGATGATTTTCTAGCCGGTTTTATCGCTAAGAGTGATGATTTTCTAGCCGTTTTTATCGCCAAATTAGCGACGATTTTTTAGCGGTTTTAGCGCTAACAGTGACGACTTTCTTGTCGTTTTTATTGCTAAATTATCGATGATTTTCAAGCGGTTTTTAGCGCTAACACTGATGATTTTCCAGCCGGTTTTATCGCTACGAGTGATGATTTTCTAGCCGGTCTTATTGCTAAATTAGCGATGATTTTCTAGCGGTTTTTAGCGCTAACACTGATGATTTTCAAGCCATTTTTATTATTAAATTAGCGATGATTTGCAAGCGGTTTTAAGCGCTAACACTGATGATTTTCTAGGCGGTTTTATCGCTAAGAGTGATGATTTTCTAGCCGTTTTTATCGCCAAATTAGCGACGATTTTCTAGCGGTTTTAGCGATAACAGTGATAATTTTCTATCCGGTTTTATCACTAAATTATCGATGATTTTCTGTCGCTTTAATCGCTAACAGTGATGTTTTTCTAGCCGTTTTTATTGCTAAATTAGCGATGATTTTCAAGCGGTCTTTAGCGCTAACACTGACGATTTTCTAGCCGGTTTTATCGCTAAGAGTGATGATTTTCTAGCCGTTTTTATCGCCAAATAAGCGATGATTTTCCAGCGGTTTTAGCGCTAACAGTGATGTTTTTTCAGCCGTTTTTATTGCTAAATTAGCGATGATTTTCAAGCGGTTTTTAGCGCTATAACTGATGATTTTCTAGTCGGATTTATCGCTAAAAATGATGATTTTCTAGCCGTATTTATCGCTAAGTTAGCGATGATTTTCTAGCCGGTTTTAGCGCTAACAGTGATGTTTTTCTAGCCGTTTTTATTGCTAAATTAGCGATGATTTTCAAGCGGTCTTTAGCGCTAACACTGATGATTTTGTAGCCGGTTTTATCGCTAAGAGTGATGATTTTCTAGCCGTTTTTATCGCCAAATTAGCGATGATTTTCTGGCGGTTTTAGCGCTAACAGTGATGATTTTCTAGCCGTTTTTATTGCTAAATTAGCGATGATTTTCAAGCGGTCTTTAGCGCTAACAGTGATGATTTTCTAGCCGTTTTTATCACTAAATTATCGATGATTTTCTAGCGGTTTTAGCGCTTACAGTGACGATTTTCTATCCGTATTTTATCGCTAAAATTAGCGATGATTTTCTAGCGGTTTTAGCGATAGAAGTGATGATTTTCTATCCGGTTTTATCGCTAAATTACAATGATTTTCTATCGGTTTTTAGCGCTAACAGTGACGATTTTCTTGTCGTTTTTATTGCTAAATTATCGATGATTTTCAAGCGGTTTTTAGCGCTAACACTGATGGTTTTCTAGCCGGTTTTAGCGCTAACAGTGATGTTTTTCTAGCCGTTTTTATTGCTAAATTAGCGATGATTTTCAAGCGGTCTTTAGCGCTAACACTGATGATTTTCCAGCCGGTTTTATCGCTAAGAGTGATGATTTTCTAGCCGTTTTTATCGCCAAATTAGCTATGATTTTCAATCGGTTTTAGCGCTAACAGTGATGATTTTCTAGCCGTTTTTATTGCCAAATTAGCGATGATTTTCTAGCGGTTTTAGCGCTAACAGTGATAATTTTCTAGCCGTTTTAATCCACAAATTAGCGATGATTCTCTAGCCGGTTTTACCTCTAAGAGTGATGATTTTCTAGCCGTATTTATTGCTAAATTATCGATGATTTTCAAGCGGTTTTTAGCGCTAACACTGATGGTTTTCTAGCCGGTTTTAGCGCTAACAGTGATGTTTTTCTAGCCGTTTTTATTGCTAAATTAGCGATGATTTTCAAGCGGTCTTTAGCGCTAACACTGATGATTTTCTAGCCGGTTTTATCGCTAAGAGTGATGATTTTCTAGCCGTTTTTATCGCCAAATTAGCTATGATTTTCAATCGGTTTTAGCGCTAACAGTGATGATTTTCTAGCCGTTTTTATTGCCAAATTAGCGATGATTTTCTAGCGGTTTTAGCGCTAACAGTGATAATTTTCTAGCCGTTTTAATCCACAAATTAGCGATGATTCTCTAGCCGGTTTTACCTCTAAGAGTGATGATTTTCTAGCCGTATTTATTGCTAAATTATCGATGATTTTCAAGCGGTTTTTAGCGCTAACACTGATGGTTTTCTAGCCGGTTTTAGCGCTAACAGTGATGTTTTTCTAGCCGTTTTTATTGCTAAATTATCGATGATTTTCAAGCGGTTTTTAGCGCTAACACTGATGGTTTTCTAGCCGGTTTTAGCGCTAACAGTGATGTTTTTCTAGCCGTTTTTATTGCTAAATTAGCGATGATTTTCAAGCGGTCTTTAGCGCTAACACTGATGATTTTCTAGCCGGTTTTATCGCTAAGAGTGATGATTTTCTAGCCGTTTTTATCGCCAAATTAGCGACGATTTTTTAGCGGTTTTAGCGCTAACAGTGACGACTTTCTTGTCGTTTTTATTGCTAAATTATCGATGATTTTCAAGCGGTTTTTAGCGCTAAAACTGATGATTTTCCAGCCGGTTTTATCGCTACGAGTGATGATTTTCTAGCCGGTCTTATTGCTAAATTAGCGATGATTTTCTAGCGGTTTTTAGCGCTAACACTGATGATTTTCAAGCCATTTTTATTATTAAATTAGCGATGATTTGCAAGCGGTTTTAAGCGCTAACACTGATGATTTTCTAGGCGGTTTTATCGCTAAGAGTGATGATTTTCTAGCCGTTTTTATCGCCAAATTAGCGACGATTTTCTAGCGGTTTTAGCGATAACAGTGATAATTTTCTATCCGGTTTTATCACTAAATTATCGATGATTTTCTGTCGCTTTAATCGCTAACAGTGATGTTTTTCTAGCCGTTTTTATTGCTAAATTAGCGATGATTTTCAAGCGGTCTTTAGCGCTAACACTGACGATTTTCTAGCCGGTTTTATCGCTAAGAGTGATGATTTTCTAGCCGTTTTTATCGCCAAATAAGCGATGATTTTCCAGCGGTTTTAGCGCTAACAGTGATGTTTTTTCAGCCGTTTTTATTGCTAAATTAGCGATGATTTTCAAGCGGTTTTTAGCGCTATAACTGATGATTTTCTAGTCGGATTTATCGCTAAAAATGATGATTTTCTAGCCGTATTTATCGCTAAGTTAGCGATGATTTTCTAGCCGGTTTTAGCGCTAACAGTGATGTTTTTCTAGCCGTTTTTATTGCTAAATTAGCGATGATTTTCAAGCGGTCTTTAGCGCTAACACTGATGATTTTGTAGCCGGTTTTATCGCTAAGAGTGATGATTTTCTAGCCGTTTTTATCGCCAAATTAGCGATGATTTTCTGGCGGTTTTATCGCTAAAAATGATGATTTTCTAGCCGTTTTTATCGCCAAATTAGCGACGATTTTTTAGCGGTTTTAGCGCTAACAGTGACGATTTTCTTGTCGTTTTTATTGCTAAATTATCGATGATTTTCAAGCGGTCTTTAGCGCTAACACTGATGATTTTCCAGCCGGTTTTATCGCTAAGAGTGATGATTTTCTAGCCGGTCTTATTGCTAAATTAGCGATGATTTTCTAGCGGTTTTTAGCGCTAACACTGATGATTTTCAAGCCATTTTTATTATTAAATTAGCGATGATTTGCAAGCGGTTTTAAGCGCTAACACTGATGATTTTCTAGGCGGTTTTATCGCTAAGAGTGATGATTTTCTAGCCGTTTTTATCGCCAAATTAGCGAAGATTTTCTAGCGGTTTTAGCGATAACAGTGATAATTTTCTATCCGGTTTTATCACTAAATTATCGATGATTTTCTGTCGCTTTAATCGCTAACAGTGATGTTTTTCTAGCCGTTTTTATTGCTAAATTAGCGATGATTTTCAAGCGGTCTTTAGCGCTAACACTGACGATTTTCTAGCCGGTTTTATCGCTAAGAGTGATGATTTTCTAGCCGTTTTTATCGCCAAATAAGCGATGATTTTCCAGCGGTTTTAGCGCTAACAGTGATGTTTTTTCAGCCGTTTTTATTGCTAAATTAGCGATGATTTTCAAGCGGTTTTTAGCGCTATAACTGATGATTTTCAAGCCATTTTTATTATTAAATTAGCGATGATTTGCAAGCGGTTTTAAGCGCTAACACTGATGATTTTCTAGGCGGTTTTATCGCTAAGAGTGATGATTTTCTAGCCGTTTTTATCGCCAAATTAGCGATGATTTTCTGGCGGTTTTAGCGCTAACAGTGATAATTTTCTAGCCGTTTTTATTGCTAAATTAGCGATGATTTTCAAGCGGTCTTTAGCGCTAACACTGATGATTTTCTAGCCGGTTTTATCGCTAAGAGTGATGATTTTCTAGCCGTTTTTATCGCCAAATTAGCGACGATTTTTTAGCGGTTTTAGCGCTAACAGTGACGACTTTCTTGTCGTTTTTATTGCTAAATTATCGATGATTTTCAAGCGGTTTTTAGCGCTAACACTGATGGTTTTCTAGCCGGTTTTAGCGCTAACAGTGATGTTTTTCTAGCCGGTCTTATTGCTAAATTAGCGATGATTTTCTAGCGGTTTTTAGCGCTAACACTGATGATTTTCAAGCCATTTTTATTATTAAATTAGCGATGATTTGCAAGCGGTTTTAAGCGCTAACACTGATGATTTTCTAGGCGGTTTTATCGCTAAGAGTGATGATTTTCTAGCCGTTTTTATCGCCAAATTAGCGACGATTTTCTAGCGGTTTTAGCGATAACAGTGATAATTTTCTATCCGGTTTTATCACTAAATTATCGATGATTTTCTGTCGCTTTAATCGCTAACAGTGATGTTTTTCTAGCCGTTTTTATTGCTAAATTAGCGATGATTTTCAAGCGGTCTTTAGCGCTAACACTGACGATTTTCTAGCCGGTTTTATCGCTAAGAGTGATGATTTTCTAGCCGTTTTTATCGCCAAATAAGCGATGATTTTCCAGCGGTTTTAGCGCTAACAGTGATGTTTTTTCAGCCGTTTTTATTGCTAAATTAGCGATGATTTTCAAGCGGCTTTTAGCGCTATAACTGATGATTTTCTAGTCGGATTTATCGCTAAAAATGATGATTTTCTAGCCGTATTTATCGCTAAGTTAGCAATGATTTTCTAGCCGGTTTTAGCGCTAACAGTGATGTTTTTCTAGCCGTTTTTATTGCTAAATTAGCGATGATTTTCAAGCGGTCTTTAGCGCTAACACTGATGATTTTGTAGCCGGTTTTATCGCTAAGAGTGATGATTTTCTAGCCGTTTTTATCGCCAAATTAGCGATGATTTTCTGGCGGTTTTAAGCGCTAACACTGATGATTTTCTAGGCGGTTTTATCGCTAAGAGTGATGATTTTCTAGCCGTTTTTATCGCCAAATTAGCGACGATTTTCTAGCGGTTTTAGCGATAACAGTGATAATTTTCTATCCGGTTTTATCACTAAATTATCGATGATTTTCTGTCGCTTTAATCGCTAACAGTGATGTTTTTCTAGCCGTTTTTATTGCTAAATTAGCGATGATTTTCAAGCGGTCTTTAGCGCTAACACTGACGATTTTCTAGCCGGTTTTATCGCTAAGAGTGATGATTTTCTAGCCGTTTTTATCGCCAAATAAGCGATGATTTTCCAGCGGTTTTAGCGCTAACAGTGATGTTTTTTCAGCCGTTTTTATTGCTAAATTAGCGATGATTTTCAAGCGGTTTTTAGCGCTATAACTGATGATTTTCTAGTCGGATTTATCGCTAAAAATGATGATTTTCTAGCCGTATTTATCGCTAAGTTAGCAATGATTTTCTAGCCGGTTTTAGCGCTAACAGTGATGTTTTTCTAGCCGTTTTTATTGCTAAATTAGCGATGATTTTCAAGCGGTCTTTAGCGCTAACACTGATGATTTTGTAGCCGGTTTTATCGCTAAGAGTGATGATTTTCTAGCCGTTTTTATCGCCAAATTAGCGATGATTTTCTGGCGGTTTTAGCGCTAACAGTGATGATTTTCTAGCCGTTTTTATTGCTAAATTAGCGATGATTTTCAAGCGGTCTTTAGCGCTAACAGTGATGATTTTCTAGCCGTTTTTATCACTAAATTATCGATGATTTTCTAGCGGTTTTAGCGCTTACAGTGACGATTTTCTATCCGTATTTTATCGCTAAAATTAGCGATGATTTTCTAGCGGTTTTAGCGATAGAAGTGATGATTTTCTATCCGGTTTTATCGCTAAATTACAATGATTTTCTATCGGTTTTTAGCGCTAACAGTGACGATTTTCTTGTCGTTTTTATTGCTAAATTATCGATGATTTTCAAGCGGTTTTTAGCGCTAACACTGATGGTTTTCTAGCCGGTTTTAGCGCTAACAGTGATGTTTTTCTAGCCGTTTTTATTGCTAAATTAGCGATGATTTTCAAGCGGTCTTTAGCGCTAACACTGATGATTTTCCAGCCGGTTTTATCGCTAAGAGTGATGATTTTCTAGCCGTTTTTATCGCCAAATTAGCTATGATTTTCAATCGGTTTTAGCGCTAACAGTGATGATTTTCTAGCCGTTTTTATTGCCAAATTAGCGATGATTTTCTAGCGGTTTTAGCGCTAACAGTGATAATTTTCTAGCCGTTTTAATCCACAAATTAGCGATGATTCTCTAGCCGGTTTTACCTCTAAGAGTGATGATTTTCTAGCCGTATTTATTGCTAAATTATCGATGATTTTCAAGCGGTTTTTAGCGCTAACACTGATGGTTTTCTAGCCGGTTTTAGCGCTAACAGTGATGTTTTTCTAGCCGTTTTTATTGCTAAATTATCGATGATTTTCAAGCGGTTTTTAGCGCTAACACTGATGGTTTTCTAGCCGGTTTTAGCGCTAACAGTGATGTTTTTCTAGCCGTTTTTATTGCTAAATTAGCGATGATTTTCAAGCGGTCTTTAGCGCTAACACTGATGATTTTCTAGCCGGTTTTATCGCTAAGAGTGATGATTTTCTAGCCGTTTTTATCGCCAAATTAGCGACGATTTTTTAGCGGTTTTAGCGCTAACAGTGACGACTTTCTTGTCGTTTTTATTGCTAAATTATCGATGATTTTCAAGCGGTTTTTAGCGCTAACACTGATGGTTTTCTAGCCGGTTTTAGCGCTAACAGTGATGTTTTTCTAGCCGTTTTTATTGCTAAATTAGCGATGATTTTCAAGCGGTCTTTAGCGCTAACACTGATGATTTTCTAGCCGGTTTTATCGCTAAGAGTGATGATTTTCTAGCCGTTTTTATCGCCAAATTAGCGACGATTTTTTAGCGGTTTTAGCGCTATTAGTGACGACTTTCTTGTCGTTTTTATTGCTAAATTATCGATGATTTTCAAGCGGTTTTTAGCGCTAAAACTGATGATTTTCCAGCCGGTTTTATCGCTACGAGTGATGATTTTCTAGCCGGTCTTATTGCTAAATTAGCGATGATTTTCTAGCGGTTTTTAGCGCTAACACTGATGATTTTCAAGCCATTTTTATTATTAAATTAGCGATGATTTGCAAGCGGTTTTAAGCGCTAACACTGATGATTTTCTAGGCGGTTTTATCGCTAAGAGTGATGATTTTCTAGCCGTTTTTATCGCCAAATTAGCGACGATTTTCTAGCGGTTTTAGCGATAACAGTGATAATTTTCTATCCGGTTTTATCACTAAATTATCGATGATTTTCTGTCGCTTTAATCGCTAACAGTGATGTTTTTCTAGCCGTTTTTATTGCTAAATTAGCGATGATTTTCAAGCGGTCTTTAGCGCTAACACTGACGATTTTCTAGCCGGTTTTATCGCTAAGAGTGATGATTTTCTAGCCGTTTTTATCGCCAAATAAGCGATGATTTTCCAGCGGTTTTAGCGCTAACAGTGATGTTTTTTCAGCCGTTTTTATTTCTAAATTAGCGATGATTTTCAAGCGGTTTTTAGCGCTATAACTGATGATTTTCTAGTCGGATTTATCGCTAAAAATGATGATTTTCTAGCCGTATTTATCGCTAAGTTAGCGATGATTTTCTAGCCGGTTTTAGCGCTAACAGGGATGTTTTTCTAGCCGTTTTTATTGCTAAATTAGCGATGATTTTCAAACGGTAAGAGTGATGATTTTCTAGCCGTTTTTATCGCCAAATTAGCGATGATTTTCTGGCGGTTTTAGCGCTAACAGTGATGATTTTCTAGCCGTTTTTATTGCTAAATTAGCGATGATTTTCAAGCGGTCTTTAGCGCTAACACTGATGATTTTCTAGCCGGTTTTATCGCTAAGAGTGATGATTTTCTAGCCGTTTTTATCGCCAAATTAGCGACGATTTTTTAGCGGTTTTAGCGCTAACAGTGACGACTTTCTTGTCGTTTTTATTGCTAAATTATCGATGATTTTCAAGCGGTTTTTAGCGCTAACACTGATGATTTTCCAGCCGGTTTTATCGCTACGAGTGATGATTTTCTAGCCGGTCTTATTGCTAAATTAGCGATGATTTTCTAGCGGTTTTTAGCGCTAACACTGATGATTTTCAAGCCATTTTTATTATTAAATTAGCGATGATTTGCAAGCGGTTTTAAGCGCTAACACTGATGATTTTCTAGGCGGTTTTATCGCTAAGAGTGATGATTTTCTAGCCGTTTTTATCGCCAAATTAGCGACGATTTTCTAGCGGTTTTAGCGATAACAGTGATAATTTTCTATCCGGTTTTATCACTAAATTATCGATGATTTTCTGTCGCTTTAATCGCTAACAGTGATGTTTTTCTAGCCGTTTTTATTGCTAAATTAGCGATGATTTTCAAGCGGTCTTTAGCGCTAACACTGACGATTTTCTAGCCGGTTTTATCGCTAAGAGTGATGATTTTCTAGCCGTTTTTATCGCCAAATAAGCGATGATTTTCCAGCGGTTTTAGCGCTAACAGTGATGTTTTTTCAGCCGTTTTTATTGCTAAATTAGCGATGATTTTCAAGCGGTTTTTAGCGCTATAACTGATGATTTTCTAGTCGGATTTATCGCTAAAAATGATGATTTTCTAGCCGTATTTATCGCTAAGTTAGCGATGATTTTCTAGCCGGTTTTAGCGCTAACAGTGATGTTTTTCTAGCCGTTTTTATTGCTAAATTAGCGATGATTTTCAAGCGGTCTTTAGCGCTAACACTGATGATTTTGTAGCCGGTTTTATCGCTAAGAGTGATGATTTTCTAGCCGTTTTTATCGCCAAATTAGCGATGATTTTCTGGCGGTTTTAGCGCTAACAGTGATGATTTTCTAGCCGTTTTTATTGCTAAATTAGCGATGATTTTCAAGCGGTCTTTAGCGCTAACAGTGATGATTTTCTAGCCGTTTTTATCACTAAATTATCGATGATTTTCTAGCGGTTTTAGCGCTTACAGTGACGATTTTCTATCCGTATTTTATCGCTAAAATTAGCGATGATTTTCTAGCGGTTTTAGCGATAGAAGTGATGATTTTCTATCCGGTTTTATCGCTAAATTACAATGATTTTCTATCGGTTTTTAGCGCTAACAGTGACGATTTTCTTGTCGTTTTTATTGCTAAATTATCGATGATTTTCAAGCGGTTTTTAGCGCTAACACTGATGGTTTTCTAGCCGGTTTTAGCGCTAACAGTGATGTTTTTCTAGCCGTTTTTATTGCTAAATTAGCGATGATTTTCAAGCGGTCTTTAGCGCTAACACTGATGATTTTCCAGCCGGTTTTATCGCTAAGAGTGATGATTTTCTAGCCGTTTTTATCGCCAAATTAGCTATGATTTTCAATCGGTTTTAGCGCTAACAGTGATGATTTTCTAGCCGTTTTTATTGCCAAATTAGCGATGATTTTCTAGCGGTTTTAGCGCTAACAGTGATAATTTTCTAGCCGTTTTAATCCACAAATTAGCGATGATTCTCTAGCCGGTTTTACCTCTAAGAGTGATGATTTTCTAGCCGTATTTATTGCTAAATTATCGATGATTTTCAAGCGGTTTTTAGCGCTAACACTGATGGTTTTCTAGCCGGTTTTAGCGCTAACAGTGATGTTTTTCTAGCCGTTTTTATTGCTAAATTATCGATGATTTTCAAGCGGTTTTTAGCGCTAACACTGATGGTTTTCTAGCCGGTTTTAGCGCTAACAGTGATGTTTTTCTAGCCGTTTTTATTGCTAAATTAGCGATGATTTTCAAGCGGTCTTTAGCGCTAACACTGATGATTTTCTAGCCGGTTTTATCGCTAAGAGTGATGATTTTCTAGCCGTTTTTATCGCCAAATTAGCGACGATTTTTTAGCGGTTTTAGCGCTAACAGTGACGACTTTCTTGTCGTTTTTATTGCTAAATTATCGATGATTTTCAAGCGGTTTTTAGCGCTAAAACTGATGATTTTCCAGCCGGTTTTATCGCTACGAGTGATGATTTTCTAGCCGGTCTTATTGCTAAATTAGCGATGATTTTCTAGCGGTTTTTAGCGCTAACACTGATGATTTTCAAGCCATTTTTATTATTAAATTAGCGATGATTTGCAAGCGGTTTTAAGCGCTAACACTGATGATTTTCTAGGCGGTTTTATCGCTAAGAGTGATGATTTTCTAGCCGTTTTTATCGCCAAATTAGCGACGATTTTCTAGCGGTTTTAGCGATAACAGTGATAATTTTCTATCCGGTTTTTTCACTAAATTATCGATGATTTTCTGTCGCTTTAATCGCTAACAGTGATGTTTTTCTAGCCGTTTTTATTGCTAAATTAGCGATGATTTTCAAGCGGTCTTTAGCGCTAACACTGACGATTTTCTAGCCGGTTTTATCGCTAAGAGTGATGATTTTCTAGCCGTTTTTATCGCCAAATAAGCGATGATTTTCCAGCGGTTTTAGCGCTAACAGTGATGTTTTTTCAGCCGTTTTTATTGCTAAATTAGCGATGATTTTCAAGCGGTTTTTAGCGCTATAACTGATGATTTTCTAGTCGGATTTATCGCTAAAAATGATGATTTTCTAGCCGTATTTATCGCTAAGTTAGCGATGATTTTCTAGCCGGTTTTAGCGCTAACAGTGATGTTTTTCTAGCCGTTTTTATTGCTAAATTAGCGATGATTTTCAAGCGGTCTTTAGCGCTAACACTGATGATTTTGTAGCCGGTTTTATCGCTAAGAGTGATGATTTTCTAGCCGTTTTTATCGCCAAATTAGCGATGATTTTCTGGCGGTTTTATCGCTAAAAATGATGATTTTCTAGCCGTTTTTATCGCCAAATTAGCGACGATTTTTTAGCGGTTTTAGCGCTAACAGTGACGACTTTCTTGTCGTTTTTATTGCTAAATTATCGATGATTTTCAAGCGGTCTTTAGCGCTAACACTGATGATTTTCCAGCCGGTTTTATCGCTAAGAGTGATGATTTTCTAGCCGGTCTTATTGCTAAATTAGCGATGATTTTCTAGCGGTTTTTAGCGCTAACACTGATGATTTTCAAGCCATTTTTATTATTAAATTAGCGATGATTTGCAAGCGGTTTTAAGCGCTAACACTGATGATTTTCTAGGCGGTTTTATCGCTAAGAGTGATGATTTTCTAGCCGTTTTTATCGCCAAATTAGCGACGATTTTCTAGCGGTTTTAGCGATAACAGTGATAATTTTCTATCCGGTTTTATCACTAAATTATCGATGATTTTCTGTCGCTTTAATCGCTAACAGTGATGTTTTTCTAGCCGTTTTTATTGCTAAATTAGCGATGATTTTCAAGCGGTCTTTAGCGCTAACACTGACGATTTTCTAGCCGGTTTTATCGCTAAGAGTGATGATTTTCTAGCCGTTTTTATCGCCAAATAAGCGATGATTTTCCAGCGGTTTTAGCGCTAACAGTGATGTTTTTTCAGCCGTTTTTATTGCTAAATTAGCGATGATTTTCAAGCGGTTTTTAGCGCTATAACTGATGATTTTCTAGTCGGATTTATCGCTAAAAATGATGATTTTCTAGCCGTATTTATCGCTAAGTTAGCGATGATTTTCTAGCCGGTTTTAGCGCTAACAGTGATGTTTTTCTAGCCGTTTTTATTGCTAAATTAGCGATGATTTTCAAGCGGTCTTTAGCGCTAACACTGATGATTTTGTAGCCGGTTTTATCGCTAAGAGTGATGATTTTCTAGCCGTTTTTATCGCCAAATTAGCGATGATTTTCTGGCGGTTTTAGCGCTAACAGTGATGATTTTCTAGCCGTTTTTATTGCTAAATTAGCGATGATTTTCAAGCGGTCTTTAGCGCTAACAGTGATGATTTTCTAGCCGTTTTTATCACTAAATTATCGATGATTTTGTAGCGGTTTTAGCGCTTACAGTGACGATTTTCTATCCGTATTTTATCGCTAAAATTAGCGATGATTTTCTGGCGGTTTTAGCGCTAACAGTGATGATTTTCTAGCCGTTTTTATTGCTAAATTAGCGATGATTTTCAAGCGGTCTTTAGCGCTAACAGTGATGATTTTCTAGCCGTTTTTATCACTAAATTATCGATGATTTTCAAGCGGTTTTTAGCGCTAACACTGATGGTTTTCTAGCCGGTTTTAGCGCTAACAGTGCTGTTTTTCTAGCCGTTTTTATTGCTAAATTAGCGATGATTTGCAAGCAGTTTTAGCGCTAACACTGATGATTTTCTAGGCGGTTTTATCGCTAAGAGTGATGATTTTCTAGCCGTTCTTATCGCCAAATTAGCGATGATTTTCTAGCAGGTTTTATCGCTAAGAGTGATGATTTTCTAGCCGTATTTAGCGCTAAATAAGCGATGAATTTCTAGCCGGTTTTAGCGCTAACAGTGATGTTTTTCTAGCCGTTTTTATTGCTAAATTAGCGATGATTTTCAAGCGGTTTTTAGCGCTAACACTGATGATTTTCTAGCCGGTTTTATCGCTAAGAGTGATGATTTTCTAGCCGTTTTTATCGCCAAATTAGCGACGATTTTTTAGCGGTTTTAGCGCTAACAGTGACGACTTTCTTGTCGTTTTTATTGCTAAATTATCGATGATTTTCAAGCGGTTTTTAGCGCTAAAACTGATGATTTTCCAGCCGGTTTTATCGCTACGAGTGATGATTTTCTAGCCGGTCTTATTGCTAAATTAGCGATGATTTTCTAGCGGTTTTTAGCGCTAACACTGATGATTTTCAAGCCATTTTTATTATTAAATTAGCGATGATTTGCAAGCGGTTTTAAGCGCTAACACTGATGATTTTCTAGGCGGTTTTATCGCTAAGAGTGATGATTTTCTAGCCGTTTTTATCGCCAAATTAGCGACGATTTTTTAGCGGTTTTAGCGCTAACAGTGACGACTTTCTTGTCGTTTTTATTGCTAAATTATCGATGATTTTCAAGCGGTTTTTAGCGCTAACACTGATGATTTTCCAGCCGGTTTTATCGCTACGAGTGATGATTTTCTAGCCGTTTTTATCGCCAAATAAGCGATGATTTTCCAGCGGTTTTAGCGCTAACAGTGATGTTTTTTCAGCCGTTTTTATTGCTAAATTAGCGATGATTTTCAAGCGGTTTTTAGCGCTATAACTGATGATTTTCTAGTCGGATTTATCGCTAAAAATGATGATTTTCTAGCCGTTTTTATCGCCAAATTAGCGACGATTTTTTAGCGGTTTTAGCGCTAACAGTGACGACTTTCTTGTCGTTTTTATTGCTAAATTATCGATGATTTTCAAGCGGTTTTTAGCGCTAAAACTGATGATTTTGTAGCCGGTTTTATCGCTAAGAGTGATGATTTTCTATCCGGTTTTATCACTAAATTATCGATGATTTTCTGTCGCTTTAATCGCTAACAGTGATGTTTTTCTAGCCGTTTTTATTGCTAAATTAGCGATGATTTTCAAGCGGTCTTTAGCGCTAACACTGACGATTTTCTAGCCGGTTTTATCGCTAAGAGTGATGATTTTCTAGCCGTTTTTATCGCCAAATAAGCGATGATTTTCCAGCGGTTTTAGCGCTAACAGTGATGTTTTTTCAGCCGTTTTTATTGCTAAATTAGCGATGATTTTCAAGCGGTTTTTAGCGCTATAACTGATGATTTTCTAGTCGGATTTATCGCTAAAAATGATGATTTTCTAGCCGTATTTATCGCTAAGTTAGCGATGATTTTCTAGCCGGTTTTAGCGCTAACAGTGATGTTTTTCTAGCCGTTTTTATTGCTAAATTAGCGATGATTTTCAAGCGGTCTTTAGCGCTAACACTGATGATTTTGTAGCCGGTTTTATCGCTAATAGTGATGATTTTCTAGCCGTTTTTATCGCCAAATTAGCGATGATTTTCTGGCGGTTTTAGCGCTAACAGTAATGATTTTCTAGCCGTTTTTATTGCTAAATTAGCGATGATTTTCAAGCGGTCTTTAGCGCTAACAGTGATGATTTTCTAGTCGTTTTTATCACTAAATTATCGATGATTTTCTAGCGGTTTTAGCGCTTACAGTGACGATTTTCTATCCGTATTTTATCGCTAAAATTAGCGATGATTTTCTAGCGGTTTTAGCGATAGAAGTGATGATTTTCTATCCGGTTTTATCGCTAAATTACAATGATTTTCTATCGGTTTTTAGCGCTAACAGTGACGATTTTCTTGTCGTTTTTATTGCTAAATTATCGATGATTTTCAAGCGGTTTTTAGCGCTAACACTGATGGTTTTCTAGCCGGTTTTAGCGCTAACAGTGATGTTTTTCTAGCCGTTTTTATTGCTAAATTAGCGATGATTTGCAAGCAGTTTTAGCGCTAACACTGATGATTTTCTAGGCGGTTTTATCGCTAAGAGTGATGATTTTCTAGCCGTTCTTATCGCCAAATTAGCGATGATTTTCTAGCAGGTTTTATCGCTAAGAGTGATGATTTTCTAGCCGTATTTAGCGCTAAATAAGCGATGAATTTCTAGCCGGTTTTAGCGCTAACAGTGATGTTTTTCTAGCCGTTTTTATTGCTAAATTAGCGATGATTTTCAAGCGGTTTTTAGCGCTAACACTGATGATTTTCTAGCCGGTTTTATCGCTAAGAGTGATGATTTTCTAGCCGTTTTTATCGCCAAATTAGCGACGATTTTTTAGCGGTTTTAGCGCTAACAGTGACGACTTTCTTGTCGTTTTTATTGCTAAATTATCGATGATTTTCAAGCGGTTTTTAGCGCTAAAACTGATGATTTTCCAGCCGGTTTTATCGCTACGAGTGATGATTTTCTAGCCGGTCTTATTGCTAAATTAGCGATGATTTTCTAGCGGTTTTTAGCGCTAACACTGATGATTTTCAAGCCATTTTTATTATTAAATTAGCGATGATTTGCAAGCGGTTTTAAGCGCTAACACTGATGATTTTCTAGGCGGTTTTATCGCTAAGAGTGATGATTTTCTAGCCGTTTTTATCGCCAAATTAGCGACGATTTTTTAGCGGTTTTAGCGCTAACAGTGACGACTTTCTTGTCGTTTTTATTGCTAAATTATCGATGATTTTCAAGCGGTTTTTAGCGCTAACACTGATGATTTTCCAGCCGGTTTTATCGCTACGAGTGATGATTTTCTAGCCGTTTTTATCGCCAAATAAGCGATGATTTTCCAGCGGTTTTAGCGCTAACAGTGATGTTTTTTCAGCCGTTTTTATTGCTAAATTAGCGATGATTTTCAAGCGGTTTTTAGCGCTATAACTGATGATTTTCTAGTCGGATTTATCGCTAAAAATGATGATTTTCTAGCCGTTTTTATCGCCAAATTAGCGACGATTTTTTAGCGGTTTTAGCGCTAACAGTGACGACTTTCTTGTCGTTTTTATTGCTAAATTATCGATGATTTTCAAGCGGTTTTTAGCGCTAAAACTGATGATTTTCCAGCCGGTTTTATCGCTACGAGTGATTTTCTAGCCGGTCTTATTGCTAAATTAGCGATGATTTTCTAGCGGTTTTTAGCGCTAACACTGATGATTTTCAAGCCATTTTTATTATTAAATTAGCGATGATTTGCAAGCGGTTTTAAGCGCTAACACTGATGATTTTCTAGGCGGTTTTAGCGATAACAGTGATAATTTTCTATCCGGTTTTATCACTAAATTATCGATGATTTTCTGTCGCTTTAATCGCTAACAGTGATGTTTTTCTAGCCGTTTTTATTGCTAAATTAGCGATGATTTTCAAGCGGTCTTTAGCGCTAACACTGACGATTTTCTAGCCGGTTTTATCGCTAAGAGTGATGATTTTCTAGCCGTTTTTATCGCCAAATAAGCGATGATTTTCCAGCGGTTTTAGCGCTAACAGTGATGTTTTTTCAGCCGTTTTTATTGCTAAATTAGCGATGATTTTCAAGCGGTTTTTAGCGCTATAACTGATGATTTTCTAGTCGGATTTATCGCTAAAAATGATGATTTTCTAGCCGTATTTATCGCTAAGTTAGCGATGATTTTCTAGCCGGTTTTAGCGCTAACAGTGATGTTTTTCTAGCCGTTTTTATTGCTAAATTAGCGATGATTTTCAAGCGGTCTTTAGCGCTAACACTGATGATTTTGTAGCCGGTTTTATCGCTAAGAGTGATGATTTTCTAGCCGTTTTTATCGCCAAATTAGCGATGATTTTCTGGCGGTTTTAGCGCTAACAGTGATGATTTTCTAGCCGTTTTTATTGCTAAATTAGCGATGATTTTCAAGCGGTCTTTAGCGCTAACACTGATGATTTTCTAGCCGGTTTTATCGCTAAGAGTGATGATTTTCTAGCCGTTTTTATCGCCAAATTAGCGACGATTTTTTAGCGGTTTTAGCGCTAACAGTGACGACTTTCTTGTCGTTTTTATTGCTAAATTATCGATGATTTTCAAGCGGTTTTTAGCGCTAACACTGATGATTTTCCAGCCGGTTTTATCGCTACGAGTGATGATTTTCTAGCCGGTCTTATTGCTAAATTAGCGATGATTTTCTAGCGGTTTTTAGCGCTAACACTGATGATTTTCAAGCCATTTTTATTATTAAATTAGCGATGATTTGCAAGCGGTTTTAAGCGCTAACACTGATGATTTTCTAGGCGGTTTTATCGCTAAGAGTGATGATTTTCTAGCCGTTTTTATCGCCAAATTAGCGACGATTTTCTAGCGGTTTTAGCGATAACAGTGATAATTTTCTATCCGGTTTTATCACTAAATTATCGATGATTTTCTGTCGCTTTAATCGCTAACAGTGATGTTTTTCTAGCCGTTTTTATTGCTAAATTAGCGATGATTTTCAAGCGGTCTTTAGCGCTAACACTGACGATTTTCTAGCCGGTTTTATCGCTAAGAGTGATGATTTTCTAGCCGTTTTTATCGCCAAATAAGCGATGATTTTCCAGCGGTTTTAGCGCTAACAGTGATGTTTTTTCAGCCGTTTTTATTGCTAAATTAGCGACGATTTTCAAGCGGTTTTTAGCGCTA
This sequence comes from Drosophila anomalata, assembly GCA_035046425.1. Classification (NCBI taxonomy): domain Eukaryota; kingdom Metazoa; phylum Arthropoda; class Insecta; order Diptera; family Drosophilidae; genus Drosophila; species Drosophila anomalata. The sequence goes on from JAWNNY010001605.1 coordinate 41,114, forward strand.
TAACTGATGATTTTCTAGTCGGATTTATCGCTAAAAATGATGATTTTTTAGCCGTATTTATCGCTAAGTTAGCGATGATTTTCTAGCCGGTTTTAGCGCTAACAGTGATGTTTTTCTAGCCGTTTTTATTGCTAAATTAGCGATGATTTTCAAGCGGTCTTTAGCGCTAACACTGATGATTTTGTAGCCGGTTTTATCGCTAAGAGTGATGATTTTCTAGCCGTTTTTATCGCCAAATTAGCGATGATTTTCTGGCGGTTTTAGCGCTAACAGTGATGATTTTCTAGCCGTTTTTATTGCTAAATTAGCGATGATTTTCAAGCGGTCTTTAGCGCTAACAGTGATGATTTTCTAGCCGTTTTTATCACTAAATTATCGATGATTTTCTAGCGGTTTTAGCGCTTACAGTGACGATTTTCTATCCGTATTTTATCGCTAAAATTAGCGATGATTTTCTAGCGGTTTTAGCGATAGAAGTGATGATTTTCTATCCGGTTTTATCGCTAAATTACAATGATTTTCTATCGGTTTTTAGCGCTAACAGTGACGATTTTCTTGTCGTTTTTATTGCTAAATTATCGATGATTTTCAAGCGGTTTTTAGCGCTTACACTGATGGTTTTCTAGCCGGTTTTAGCGCTAACAGTGATGTTTTTCTAGCCGTTTTTATTGCTAAATTAGCGATGATTTTCAAGCGGTCTTTAGCGCTAACACTGATGATTTTCCAGCCGGTTTTATCGCTAAGAGTGATGATTTTCTAGCCGTTTTTATCGCCAAATTAGCTATGATTTTCAATCGGTTTTAGCGCTAACAGTGATGATTTTCTAGCCGTTTTTATTGCCAAATTAGCGATGATTTTCTAGCGGTTTTAGCGCTAACAGTGATAATTTTCTAGCCGTTTTAATCCACAAATTAGCGATGATTCTCTAGCCGGTTTTACCTCTAAGAGTGATGATTTTCTAGCCGTATTTATCGCTAAATTTACGATGATTTTCTAGCAGCTTTAGCGCTAACAGTGATGTTTTTCAAGCCGTTTTTATTGCTAAATTAGCGATGATTTGCAAGCAGTTTTAGCGCTAACACTGATGATTTTCTAGGCGTTTTATCGCTAAGAGTGATGATTTTCTAGCCGTTCTTATCGCCAAATTAGCGATGATTTTCTAGCAGGTTTTATCGCTAAGAGTGATGATTTTCTAGCCGTATTTAGCGCTAAATAAGCGATGAATTTCTAGCCGGTTTTAGCGCTAACAGTGATGTTTTTCTAGCCGTTTTTATTGCTAAATTAGCGATGATTTTCAAGCGGTTTTTAGCGCTAACACTGATGATTTTCTAGCCGGTTTTATCGCTACGAGTGATGATTTTCTATACGGTTTTATCGCTAAATTAGCGATGATTTTCTAGCGGTTTTAGCGATAGAAGTGATGATTTTCTATCCGGTTTTATCGCTAAATTACAATGATTTTCTATCGGTTTTTAGCGCTAACAGTGACGATTTTCTTGTCGTTTTTATTGCTAAATTATCGATGATTTTCAAGCGGTTTTTAGCGCTAACACTGATGGTTTTCTAGCCGGTTTTAGCGCTAACAGTGATGATTTTCTAGCCGTTTTTATTGCCAAATTAGCGATGATTTTCTAGCGGTTTTAGCGCTAACAGTGATAATTTTCTAGCCGTTTTTATCCACAAATTAGCGATGATTTTCAAGCGGTCTTTAGCGCTAACACTGATGATTTTCTATCCGGTTTTATCGCTAATAGTGATAATTTTCTAGCCGTTCAATCGCCAAATTAGCGATGATTTTCTAGCGGTTTTATCGCTAAGAGTGATGATTTTCTATCCGTTTTTACCGCCAAATTAGCGATGATTTTCAAGCGGTTTTAGCGCTAACAGTGATGATTTTCTAGTCGTTTTTATTGCCAAATTAGCGATGATTTTCTAGCGGTTTTAGCGCTAACAGTGATAATTTTCTAGCCGTTTTAATCCACAAATTAGCGATGATTTTCTAGCCGGTTTTACCTCTAAGAGTGATGATTTTCTAGCCGTATTTATCGCTAAATTTACGATGATTTTCTAGCAGCTTTAGCGCTAACAGTGATGTTTTTCAAGCCGTTTTTATTGCTAAATTAGCGATGATTTGCAAGCAGTTTTTAGCGCTAAACCTGATGATTTTCTAGCGGTTTTTATCGCTAAGAGTGATGATTTTCTAGCCGTATTTATCGCTAAATTAGCGATGATTTCTTGGTGATGATTTCAAATTAGCGATGATTTTCTAGCGGTTTTATCGCTAAGAGTGATGATTTTCTAGCCGTTTTTACCGCCAAATTAGCGATGATTTTCAAGCGGTTTTAGCGCTAACAGTGATGATTTTCTAGCCGTTTTTATTGCCAAATTAGCGATGATTTTCTAGCGGTTTTAGCGCTAACAGTGATAATTTTCTAGCCGTTTTAATCCACAAATTAGCGATGATTTTCTAGCCGGTTTTACCTCTAAGAGTGATGATTTTCTAGCCGTATTTATCGCTAAATTTACGATGATTTTCTAGCAGCTTTAGCGCTAACAGTGATGTTTTTCAAGCCGTTTTTATTGCTAAATTAGCGATGATTTGCAAGCAGTTTTTAGCGCTAAACCTGATGATTTTCTAGCGGTTTTTATCGCTAAGAGTGATGATTTTCTAGCCGTATTTATCGCTAAATTAGCGATGATTTCTAGCAGTTTTTAGCGCTAACAGTGACGATTTTCTTGTCGTTTTTATTGCTAAATTATCGATGATTTTCAAGCGGTTTTTAGCGCTAACACTGATGGTTTTCTAGCCGGTTTTAGCGCTAACAAT
>JAWNNY010001609.1:0-27883 GCA_035046425.1 Drosophila anomalata
AGCTGGATTTGTTCTTCTGTTCTTTCGGATCTGCTATTTTGCAACCTTCGAGCTCTGCTTGTACTGCGGCTCATATCAACCCCTTTGCGTTTTCTTGGCATTGCTTGTTTTTGTAATTAATCAAAGTGAGAAAATTTCCCGCTCATAAAGTGTCACTATCACAATACACTTGTTGCTGGCTGAAGACAAATGAATTTGAAAAATAATTTCCACAATACACGTGATTGATTTGATGGTTTTAAATTAAAATTTTTCCAATATTTTTCACAATTTTTCAAAGAACACAATATCGGTTTGTCACATAAAATTAACTGAGCAGAAAACAATGAGAAGCTGTCAAACAATGAATCACGTACCGGCGCCTACTATTATTGTAGTTTATTTAGAAAACGTTTGTATGGGAAATAGAAAAATGCGGTTTGAGGATTTTCCCGGCAATTATTCGGGATGAAAAATAGATGTTGGCCGATTCTCATAGATACCGGATAAGCAAAAAAAATTTCATCAAAATCGGTCAAGCCGTTTCGGAGGAGTACGGTAACGAAAACTGTGACACGAGAATTTTATATATTAAAAAGGGTTACTAAGAATTAAATAAGAAATGTAAACTAAATTGAATGCATTGTGTCATGTACCGAATATTCATACGATTTCTTTGAGCGGTATAATTTAAATGATCGAGACTTTTGTTTAGTTACGAAGCCAATCCTTGGAAGTCCTCAGGTCTGTAGACTGGAGTGCTGTTGGGGAATGGGAGTAAATTCAGATTTAATTACGTCGATTCGATGCCGACAAATGATAAATGCTCTATAGAAAAAGAGTATGAGTATTGGTTCGATCCAAATTGGTTTAAACAATCAAACAAAAGGTATTAATTTCTACTTAAGTATACACGTGGATACTGGTACAGCTTGCTGCGTTTATTTCATAGTTGTTGTTTTCTGAGGTCGGTTTCTCAGAGATAGTCAAGCTAGACCGTGTGGCTTGGTGCAGAAAGTGAGGTTATGTTTTCCTCTAGATTTCTATTTGGCGAGGTTCCACTTCTGATCTTATGCTGCCCCAATCACGCACACGTTTCCGGTGACCCCACAACTCGTCGCCTAGGGTGGGTTGAGTACGTTTAGGTGCTGATCGAGGAAAGCTTTCCCTGCACGGTTGCCCTATAAGACACGAAGTGGCTTCGCCGGGGACTTCTGGGTCGAACGGCACAACTTTCTCGTCGGAGGCTTTTGTTGGCGCTCCGCCTATGATTTCAGGGGTTTAAATCACTCAAAAAAACACTGGTATTATTAACCTAATGCGTAAATATTTTAGGCAGCTCACACACACGTGCAGATGAAATGCTGCGCACACTCACGGCCAATATTTTCCGCTACTACACTATTTTGTTTTTGCCCACTGGGTTTGTATAAAATTCTGTTATAAATTAAATTATAAATTGTGGAATTTGGCTGTGGGGATCTGGGCTTTATGTCTGATCACTATTACAGTTCGATCGCATAAGAGCTTTTGGACAGCCAGTCCTGGACAGTTGATTTGGGGCTGCCAGACAATTCGCCTTAACAGCTTTAAATGGGCTGTTACAGCAACTGTCTGGCAACTTAACTTATCGATTAATGTTTGTTTACATTATCGGACTTTATTTTACTTAGCTTAAAATCCTACCCTTACAACCGTAGACTCGTGGTGAATAGGACCATAAGAGTGGTGAATAATAGTATTAATAAAAATTGCAAAACCACCTTTAGTAGTCCTACTAGTTTTATTGGTCATAGCCAGGAAGGTAAAATCTTAGGCCAGGGCGCATATGAGTCTAGGTAATGAGCATGATATCTACTGAGTTACCCACAAGAAAGAGACGGAGCTCTTCATTTTTTCTAACTAGCCCTTTGACTTTCCATAATCTGATTTGTATGTTCGAGACTGTCATTTGATGCAGAATTGAATCTGTAGCAGATCTCGACACGCCTTGTGCGATTTAATTGTATCCATGACTAGCTTGAACAGTTGATCTAGTCTAGTATTGATATCGAAGATAGCCTTCTCAAGAGCAGACCAATTTCCGTTTGGGTTCGACTGTTCCCTGGTACATGTATGAAGGCCTGCCTAGTTTCAGCACTTTAACTGACTCTAGAGTTGTTTTTTGCCATATCAGCATAAGAAACCCTATCTCTGGTAGCTGACATGAATGAAAAAAGTTGACTTTGACTGGTCAATCTATTGTTGGTACAGTTACACATTCCTTTCTTTTCACCTTTATTTAAAAGGTAAAAGGTGAATATGTTATATGAAAAGGTGTTGTTGGTCCTTATCTAATCTGTCAATGACGATTTTCTTCATTTATTTCAATATTAAACTGCTGCAATATATAAGTAATTGTTTGTTTAGTATTGTCCCCTAAAATAGACCATTTAATTAATATAAGAAATATGAAAAATATATGAAAATGAGTGTTTTAAAAAATTTAATAAGAGCTTGCATAAATGAATTTAAGACAATATTAAAAAAATTGAAAAATAAATAATGTTATTAATTTTTGAATTCATTCTTGATTTTATTCATTATTTACGTTATTTATTTTATAAAAACGTAAAAAACATTTTTAATATTTTTATTAAAACTCTAAAAAGTTTGAAAAATAATATTTAGGAATTCTTGAAAAAAAGTGTTTTTTCGAATTGAACCAAGATGTTGAGTTAATTTCGTAATATTTAATAATATTTACTGTACTGGATCACTTGTTTTGTTTTTTAGAAACATCGACATTTGAGTGGATATGTTCGAACATATCATGGTGCTATAGTTGTATTTCTCAATATTTTCGATTGTGTCCGTTGTATGATGTCTGCAGAGCTAGATCTTGTAGTCCAAGCATAGAGGCGATCAAGAATTGATAATCCAGTTTAGGCTACTAGTTATTAGTTTTAGGTGCGCTGTAGACACTTGCACTACGGTTTTACATTTTTGCTGCGAACTCCATTTCGCAGAAGTCGGAAAGAGCAAGTCCGTGCCTTTAAGCTTTCAGCGGTCAGTAGATCCGCCGTGCTCCTTAGTGACGAATTTTCCACTTCAGTACCGCGGGTTGAGAAATAAGAGTAAAAACTATTTCTTTGGTTTACTGAGCTTATGCGCTCATTCTTTAGTCATCGCTCATTTGAGCTACGTAGAAGCCGATCTGGCAAATGGAAATAAAGAAAGCAATGACCGATCTCAGTATAATATTTAACAAAAAAAGTTTAAAATAAAAATACATTCGACAAACTGGATTCTTCCGAGAAAGCAATGGCCGATCTAAGGAGGAAGAAACCATACAAGAAAGCAATGCACTATGGGGCATTTGACTTTTTGTGGCATTAATTAATAACATAAAAAGTAACCAACATTTTAAAATTTTGTTTTTGGAATTAAATTTATGATAATAAAAGGAAGATATTAAAAAAAAAAAGAGGAGTGGTCTCGCCTTTTTATACCCTTGCAGAGGGTATTATAATTTTGGTCAAAAGTGTGCAACGCAGTGAAGGAGACATCTCCGACCCTATAAAGTATATATATTCTTGATCAGGATCACCTCCTGAGTTGATATGAGCATGTCCGTCTGTCCGTCTGTCGGTTTCTACGCAAACTAGTCTCTCAGTTTTGGAGCTATCGAGTTGAAACTTTGCACACATCCTTCTTTCCTTTGCAGGTAGTATATAAGTCGGAACGGCCGGGATCGGTCGACTATATCCTATAGCTGCCATATAACTGATTGATCGGAAATGCCATAACTTCGTTGTTTAAGATAGAGAGTTGGGACTTTCCACATATGTTATATTTGACCAACATATCTTATGTACAAAATTTCATAAGGATCGGCCGACTATATCCTATAGCTGTCATACAACGATCGGAATTGGCATAACTTTGGTGTTTTTTAAGTTAGAAAGATGGGACTTGGTACAGATTCTATTTTAGACAAAATAATCTGATTTGCCAAATTTCATAAGGATCAGCCGACTACATACGATCCTCTATATATCTAATAATATAAGATGCGTGGCGCCACCTAGCGGACTGCGACTGAACTGCAAGGGTATATCAACTTCGGCTCCGCCCGAAGTTAGCTTTCCTTTCTTGTTTTTAAATAAATTCAAAATTTTTTATTTTTTTTAATGATATAATGATGATAAAATGATATAATTTGAAAGAAATGGGTGTGGTACCACCATTTTTGTTCGCTGGATAACTTCTAAAACAATATTTTCCAGCTATTGTTCTTGGACTTCGTTTTCCAACGCCGTATTCCACGAATGTCCGATAATAAGTCATTCTAATTTTCTTCATCCTCTACATCAGCCGTGCTGTCAAATTCACAAGATAATAATTGAATTACCTCTTTTGGGAGATTTTGCCTTTTTGTCATGCGCTTCTTTAGGTTGAGAGAAGAAATTACTTGATCTGACGTATCCAGAGCTCTTTGGAAGACATCAGTAAAATTTGCCTTCCGGTTACACTTCCTTGCATGATGAAGGCGATCGGACTTGTATAATTTGTTTCTCGATTCGGCACCCTCTTCTCCAAATGCTTTAGAACCTTGCCATCGATAACCGTCAGACATAACTTAAACCTAACGTTAATCATTTTTCCATGATTCAAAAAAATTTTACATGGTTTTAAGTTCTTTATCTGATCTTTTAAGTACTCATTTTCTTTAATTATCAACTCCTTAGATTCCTTTATGAACTCCTATTGTGAATTTCCTATTGTTCCATAGAATATTGCTGGAAGCATCAAGGAGTCTAAGCGGAGGCACAGTTGTAGCGAAAATGCTGGCATCACTATTCTGTTGCTGTTCCGATAAAAATCCTTGCTTGTAACTTTTCTGTCCAACAAATAATTCGGTCGGGAATCTTTCTTTTGTTCGACTACCTCCTTGTATGACGGATATGCTGCGTTTTTGGTTAAATTCCTGATGGCACAATATGGTTGCTTTGTTAATCCTTGGTCCAACAGGAGAGCTAAAGCCTCTTCAGCAGACACCTTTGTTGGCTTTGCAACTGTTTGATTTAAAAGCCTTCGAATGAATTTAGCTTTTTCTGGACACAAGATTAACATTTTTAAAACGGAAGCAAGGTCAGGTTGTGCGCGCTTTTGGGCAGCTGCGCTAGCAGCTTGTATTAATAGTTTCACATTGCCTCCCATGAGTAATGACAAATCTGCCGCTTCCTTTCTTTGGGTTCCATATTTTTTGAACAGATCTGACAGTGCCGCCTACCAACTGCTCTTCGTAACGTTTCGTCAGACTTATAATAGTATTGCTGCTGAGCCAAAGCGAGTGATTCCTTTGGAATTGCACCAAGTTTCTATTGGATTTATTCCAGTTCTTGGATAGTCGGTAACAAAAAAATTTACTTTTTTCAAGAAGAATTTTTTTATCTTGCTCAGAACAAGATCCAGGCACTGACTCTCAAAAGCAATTAAAAATCGCGCTCTCTTTGGCGTTCTTTCTGGTCTCCGACATCCATATTTCAAACAACTTGCTGTTTGCAAATGTGAGGTTAGGACCTAAAAAGTTAAATTTCAGTGCGCAAATGTGCACTTTTATTTTAACTGAGTATAAGAAGAATACAATGCTCTACGACATGTAACAAATTATAGAGGTCCAAAGTGTTGCAATCACTTTGTTGCTCTATTTAAAAATTACATTTCACTACCGGATTTTAATTTTTTTAGGTTACAACTTACACAAGATTATTTGGACATCACAATCAATTTACACAGTTAACGCTCAGAAACACATATTACAAGCCACGACTATTGGACTCCATTCCAAAAACAGCACTTAAACTTTTAATTTTCAAACTTTTTCACTTTGAACCTGAAAGAAAATTTTTCCAACTCGCTTTTTTATTAGGAGAAACAGCTGACTTCAACAGCTGATTGTCAATTAGTGGCGCCATCTATTACATTTATATTTATGAAACATTAAAGATTGGTCATTTCTTTATAAAAAAAAGGAATATTTTTAGCTTTTAAAAACTGGGTTTTGGCCAGAAAAAGTGGTCAAATTCCCCATATTGCAATGGAGCAATGAACCATACAAGATCTAAGAAGGAAGAAACCAAACAGAAAAATTCAGGATATTCCGACAAAGCAATGGCCGATTTCAGTATAATATTTAACAAATAATTTAAAAAAAAAAACACGTGCGACAAACGGGGTTCTTTTGAGAAAGCAATGGCCGATCTAAGAAGGAAGAAACCATACAAGAAAGCAATGGCCGATCTAAGGAGGAAGAAACCAAAAAAGAACAATCGGGGTTCACCGAGAAAAAGTAGGAAGAAGCCAAAAAAAAAGAAATTAGGTTCTTTTTTGAGCATTGGTCGATCTGCGTAAGAAGGAAATGTCGTATAATGTCGTTTGAGAAAGCAATGGCTGATCTTATTAGGAAGAACTCTAATATCTAACAAAACACAAGAAATTAAGTAAAATGTTTTTTTTTAATATTTACAGAAATTAGTAATTTAAAATGGGAATTTATCGGCCTGTGTTTTTTTTTAACAATCAACAGTAGCAACTATAACTCTTACCCTGTTGCACAAAATTATAAAGTCATAAGACGTCTATGAGACATCTCCGACCCTATAAAGTATATATATTCTTGATCAGGATCACCTCCTGAGTCGATATAAGCATACAAATTATTAATTAAATTATTTTAATTTAATTAAATTATTTTTAGCAAAAATATCTTATGTACAAAATTTCATATGGATCGGTCGACTATATCCTATAGCTGCCATATAACTGATTGATCGGAAATGCCATAACTTTGTTGTTTTTCAAGATAAAAGAATGGGACTTTCTATGGATTCTAATTTGGGCAAACGTATACGATCTGCCAAATTTCATAAGGATCGGCCGTCTATATCCTATAGCTGCCATATAACTGATTGATCGGAAATGCCATAACTTCGTTGTTTTTCAAGTTAGAAGCATGGGATTTTCAATGGGTTCCTGTTTGGACAAAATAATTCGATATGCCAAATTTCTTAAGGATCGGCCGACTATATACGATCCGCTATATATTTAATAATGTAAGATCCACAGTGATGCGTGGCGCCACCCAGCGGACTGTAACTCAACTGCAAGGGTATATAAACTTCGGCTCCGACCGAAGTTAGCTTTCCTTTCTTGTGTTTTTATTAATTTTGTTTAATAGTTCTTAAATTGTGATTATTTGATCAATGCATTTAAAAATATTTGATTATCTTATTTGTTTTCTCCTGTCTTTCTTCTTTTAAATTTTCTCCTTTTCTTGCGGTAAAAATATTTAAAAGTTTCTTTATCAAAAAAACAATATATATATAAACATTTGATGTGTTTTCCAAAAACTCTTTGGTATGAAACAAATTTCCTGAAGCCATGTCAACGTGCTCTATCTCGTTTGCCACTGAATCGTATCAAAGTGAAAATTTTTTTAAATTTTTTCTACAATTTCTGTAAAGCTTTACTAAACAAGCTGAATCTGCAATAGATACGATTTGAACATAAAAACCGTTTGAGAAAGCCATGACTTTTTAAAAATATGAGATTAAAAACTTCAATTTAATTGACGAAAATATTGTTTAACCACCTATAATAAATTCAATAAAATTATTTCGAGTTTTCCCTTAAATCCAAAATTAAAACATGGTATGATCTACTGATTTCAATAAGAAAATAAAAATCTTCCATAGAAAAATATTTGGAGAAAAATCATACAAGACAAAAAATTCATGTAGAAAATCGGAGATTTCCACTTTGGATGAGTATTCTAAAGATATGGTAACTTCCAGATACAATTTTTTAATTTTAATTGGTACACATACATACATTTTAAAAATGATATGTACTAGAAACAATGATGGTCTTCGCCTTTACACGGCCTACATAATTCAATATGTGGTAAAATTTGATCAATTTCTTCTCTTAGGTGTACCGCGGAAACTGTGACTGATAGAAACTATGTTTGTTCTGGACTTTGGTTCAGGGGAGCCTAAAGGTTATGGAGCAGGTAAAATTATGCGTGGAGATGTTTTGCTGTTGGCCTGTGTTATCTAATTAAAACAATAATTTTCGATTAGTGTAAATTTCATTCAGATCGGATGCCTACAGAACATTTTAATTCTTCGGCTATATAAGGGTCTCCTCGCGCACGCAAAGGCGTGCAGGTCGTCACCTCGTGGACTGCCGTTCACAGTGATTTGTAACGCCTGCAGCTTTTTGATTAAAAAACCATACGGCCCATTTAAACAATTTGAAGTCAATTTCAATTTCTTATTAAAGCCTAAACTCAATTGCAATAAACAGGAGCTTGGGCGCAGAAGCTCTACCAAAGCTCCGAAAAGCGCATGCGGAACAAATAACAACAAAGTGTCGATGATATCTTTTATGGGAAACACTTCACAATATTGACACAAATTGACTTACCACCATTTCCTGGCTATAAATTGATTATTTTGTAGGAGAATTCACTTTTATTTTGTCTTTGGTGTAATGTGGACACGATATATCGATGATGGAAAAAACAAACGATAGTCACCTAGAGCTCACATCATCGATAGTACCACTGCTGATAGCAACTATCACCAACTATCATCAACAGTTTTTTAGCTCCATTCATTCAGACTCTGAATTTCATAGTCAGAACATCGCTGCTCAAAAGTGTTCTACGTAGCGAATGTAAAAAATTAAAAAATTTTCACTTTGATACGATTCTGTGATTACGATTACGATTTACATAAAATATTTATATATATATATTGTTTGTTTTGATACAGAGCTTATAATTATTTTTACCGCAAGAAAAGTAGAAAATTTAGGAGAAGAAAGAAAGGAGAAATCAAATATTTTACTCGAATATTTTAATATGCATTGATCAAATAAACACAATTTAAAAACTATGAAACACAATAAAAAACAAGAAAGGAAAGCAAACTTCGGGCGGAGCCGAAGTTTATATACCCTTACAGTTGAGTCGGACTTTGGTTCAGGGGCGCTTAATGGTTATGGAGCAGGTAAAATTATGCGTGGAGGAAAAAAAAAGTTGGAAATTGTCGGCCTGTGTAATTTGTGTCCAAACATTTTCCAAAAGTCGTTTGGTTTGGGATAAATTAGGGTGAAAGTAAAAAAAATTCTAATTCACTAAATTGGGGCTGGTGGAAACAGTAATCCCCAGATAGATACATATATTCGCATTCTACTCCTAAATACGCGTCGATGTGTACCTCAACCGACCCGATCCGACATTTCTTTCAGAAGTTTTTCTGAGAATGTGAGAGATGTCTTCTATGGAGTTGAGATTGCAATCACAGTTGGGGCTGTCATACACTTTTAGTTTGTGTAGAGTGTATCTATCAAAAGAATGGCCACTGAGGATCCTGTTAATTTGTTTAACTTGTAATCTATTGGGATTGCAGTGTTTGGAGCTATACCATGGCTTATGTGTGACACAAGGAAATAGAATGCAATAACCCCTATTCTTTTCTAAACATAAGGCATTATATTCGCGTTCCCATTCAATTTTAATTATATTATAAATATGGTTAATAGCATCGTTGATCACATATTTCAAATAGATATATGTGCCTGAGCTGTTGGCGATTTTCGCAGCATTGTCAGCTATTTCGTTTCCCTTAATATTAACATGACTAGGAACGTGATGCAGTTGAAGGTACAGCATACTTTGATTGGAGTTTACTTTTTTTAAGATTTCAGACCCTCTGCGATTAGAAAAATGGCTATTCTTAAGGGTTTGTAAAGCACCCAAGCTATCAGTCAGGATAGCTACCTTGACAAGTTGTTGTTCAATTGCAAACTCAATGGCTTTCTCTAGGGCTGTAAGCTCTGCAGTGAGTGAGGATAATTTTTTAATCATATAATAATTCTTCCTTGTGTTCCTATGTATATGGTAAAAAGCACTCCCTGTGAAATTATCTTTAACAGAACCGTCGGTAAAAATAACGTCATAACTTTTGTCAGAGAGAATTCGAAGTTTTTCTTTCATTAAATTGTTCACCAAGTCAGGGTTAGAAGAATTCTTGTTACTACATACACCTTTGAAAAAATCAATGTCAAATGTTAGCATCCTAGGTGTATGAGTGAAGGAGTCAACATGTGTTAGGGAATCATATCTTTAAATTCTAGGTACACTCATGGACAAAATAATAGGTGTGTTTTTTTTTTCATTTTTAACTTTTTATTTCTAAGTCATGCTTTCTCCAATCAGCTCGAAACAAAGTTTTTTTAAAACTTATATTAATTGTCTTTAAAAGAAAAAAGAAACAATACTATAAACCTTTTCATTAACAAAAGAAGTAGATTTTTTTCCCAAATTGGACATTTTTGGCTGGACACAATAATAGGTGTAAGGAACTAAACGTTTAAACTAAATGGATATTTCACTATTTTTGATCTTTTTGTACATTAAGTTGAGTATGTAGCAGTTAGTAGCCGGTATACTCGCCATTATTTTTGAGAACTTTCTCCATTTGTCTGGCATGGATGATATCAGATTGCGACAAGTTCCAATTGGGATGGAGTATGGACAATATCCCAAAGTTGGTTTTTATTTTGATATGAAGACTTTCCTACCTCTCTTTTGAGTTCACCCCAGAGATTTTCGATGGGATTAAGGTCAGGGGATTGACTCAGCCATTCAAGAACATCCACATTTTGCTCACGAAACCACTACCTGACTAGTAGAGAGGCGTGTTTTGGGTCGTTATCCTGCTGGAACTTCCATAAAATTGGCATATTATCCTTAGAATATGGCAGCATCACTGTCTCCAATAAGTCTCTGTATACGAATCTGTCCATTTTTCCATCAATGCGATGAATCTGACCAACACCATTGCATGAAAAGCAGCCCCATACTATTAGGCTACCACCTCCATGTTTTACAGTCTTACAGGTGTACTTGGGATCAAATTCTTTGCCTTTCGGACGGTGAACATTCCTTTTAGCATCATTTCCAAATAAATTTATTTTGGTTTCGTCACTTCAGAAATTGTTATGCCATTTTTTCTCACCCTCCGGTCCTGACCAGGCTTTACGATCTAGAGCAAATTGTTTCCTCATCTCTTTATTTTTCGGCCGAAGCAAAGGAACTTTGCGGGCAATCCTACCTGGTAGGTTTGATGTTGCCAAACGTCGCCGAACGGTCCGTGATGACACAATATTTCCAATTTCGTTGGAAATCGTCCTGGAAGACTTGAACGGGTCTCGTTTAACCAACTAAACCATGCGATCATCGGCCCTAGATGATGTTTTTCTGGGTTTTCCCCGAGTTTCACTTACTTTTTTCGGTTTTAACGCATTGGTTACAAAATTCTGAGATCGTTTCATTAAAACAGCAATCAATTTATACGTTTTTCCTTCGTCTCGGAGTCCTCGAATGAGCTTCCTCTCTTCCTCACTGCAATGTCTCCCACGGCCCATCTAATGCAATTTTAGTGATTGTTAGTCCCCATTTAGTTAAATTATCCTAATACCTTACCTTCTGCAACCAAACAATTATCCTAATTAGCTTTAGATTAAAGTTTTGCTCGACACACCTATTTTATTGTCCAGGCGAATTTGCAGTCTGAGCACTAAAATATCCACAATTTTCTTTAGAGAGCTTCTGACTTCCGTGAATTCACCAAAAATTGATCGTAACAGTGTGATCATAATAAAAAAGTATAGTTTTCCCATAATATGTTATGTTTATATCAATTAAAATCGATATCCTCAAAAAAAAAAATTCACACCTATTATTTTGTCCATGAGTGTATGTCTTTATATAGCTAGTGTTCTCAGCGGAAAAATTGTTTTGTAGAAGGGAGGCAGCCGTGAGGTTAAAAGCAAAAATTTGTTCTAGCTCTTTAGCTGTCGCAAACTTCATCCTGTATGCTGGAGTTGATGTGATAAATAATGTTTACCGGAGTTGATTTTATAAGTCCAAGAGATTTTCTAAGATATACATTTGCATGTACCTGAACAGCAGATGCAACAGTCTTAAAAACATTAGCAAAAGATGAGCAGGAACTCATATCTTGGTCTAACAAAAGCTTTGAAAAGGTTAATGGCTTTGCCGGGATGAATGCCAAATCGGCAACCACTTAACATATTTAAAAACATGTTAGTTTGATTGGCTTTTGAAAGCGTGTGTCTAATATGTCTGATGGATGAGGTATTTGTACAGATAGTTCTCCCTAAATAGCAAACAACTTCCTTAATTAATAAATTATTACACATTATACCTAGTGTACGTCTTTTATTGTTAAAATGTATCACAGCCGATTTCATCGGGTTAAAAGTAAGGTTAATAGTATCACTGATATTGTTAAAGTTATTGACCTTTTGTTCAAGGATGTCCCTTGCGTCTGAGAAGTTTTTGCTATGGGGATAAGGAAAAAATCGTCCGCGTACTGAAAAATTAGGCTTTGGTGGTCGCTTATAGAATGAAGAACAGCAGTGCAGAGATTAAAGAGGATGGGACTTAGACAGCTTCCTTGACTGACTCCTTTGCTAACCGTAACTTCTGTTTTACCCATCCTTTTCTTTAGGAATTCAATGATAAAATTGATGTATCGATGGTTAAATCCAAGATCACAATAAATTTTTTGCCAGAGCTCCTTTGAGGAGTGGGGGTTAGACAATGAGTCAGCTAACATGTTAATGTTAATTTTGCGTACTTTGTAAAAATAATTGTTTAGTTTTTTGTTATATTTTCGAAATGATTCAGCGTCTGAAGTTAGTTTTGTTTTATATTTTTGCCTACTGGCATTTCTCAGTCTGAAAAGTTTCTCACAGGTTTCGTCCCAATATTTTTGAAGTGAAACTTCTTTAGGCGCGTAATGGATTTTCGGGGACGGAGTAAAACCGAGTCAGGATCGACACGAAAATGCGAGTACCCCACCCCCCTCACCGTTCACTGTCCCTCTCTCACCATATGCGCTTGTTGAGGTGGGAGAGCCGCTCACGAACGTTGTCTCTCTTCTCTTCTTTCCTCTCTCTCAGACACCAGCGAACTGCGTTATTGAACTTTTTCAAAAACACACTCAATTTGGATATTGTTAATGATAGGAACACTAGCACGACTAGACACGGGACAACAATCGATGCAGTTTTTGCACGATTCATTAAGGATTTAAGTGCTCACGTATATATCTCGCACTTTAGTTACCATAACCCAATTATCACGACATTAGGAAATGATATTCATGAAATTGACAATGAAAATGGCACATGATTGGTAAATTGTCATTGTAATTTCTTTGTAATTTTTATACCCTTGTATTATAATTTTGGTCAAAAGTGTGCAACGCAGTGAAAGAGACATCTCCGACCCTATAAAGTATATATATTCTTGATCAGGATCACCTCCTGAGTCGATATGAGCATGTCCGTCTGTCCGTCTGTCTGTCTGTCTGTCTGTCGGTTTCTACGCAAACTAGTCTCTCAGTTTTAGAGCTATCGAGTTGAAACTTTGCACACATCCTTCTTTTCCTTGCAGGTAGTACATAAGTCGGAACGGCCGGGATCGGCCGACTATATCCTATAGCTGCCATATAACTGATTGATCGGAAATGCCATAACTTTGGTGTTGTTTAAGTTAGAGGGTTGGGACTTTCCACGCATGTTATGTTTGACCAAAATATCTTATGTACAAAATTTCATAGGGATCGGCCGACTATATCCTATAGCTGTCATAGAACGATCGAAATTGGCATAACTTTGGTGTTTTTTAAGTTAGAAAGATGGGACTTGGTACAGATTCTATTTTGGACAAAATAATCTGATTTGCCAAATTTCATAAGGATCGGCCGACTATATACGATCTGCTATATATCCAATAATATAAGATGCGTGGCGCCACCTAGCGGACTGTGACTCAACTGCAGGGGTATATAAACTTCGGCTCCGCCCGAAGTTAGCTTTCCTTTCTTGTTATTTATGTAATATTGTATACTTGTGAATAAATTGAAAATTTTTGGAACTATACATTAATCGAACGTCATTCATCTATAAGAAAATATTAGAAAAAGCAAATTCATGCTTCGTCGTTGAATTATTTAACCTCTAATTTTCAAACTAACCTAAGAGAGAAAATAGAGATGATGAAATGAAAATAGAGAGAGAGGAATACTAGAAGTTTCACTTCTGTCTTGCGTAGGCTTGACACACCCTTTTATTTTTTTTGGTATATATTTATTACGTTCGTCAAGTATTGTATTTTTATTCATTATGTCCTTAGTTAAGCTACAAAGGTTGTCAATAGAGGTAATATTAATTTTTGAGAAATCGTCAAGAACTTTGGGTTGTATGATTTTGAGGACATTTGTGGAAGCGGACCAGTTTGAAATCTCAATTTTTATGGGGAAGTGGTTGCTATTCGATATTTTGGAGTTGGACGCGGACCAGTTAGCGGAGAGGGTATTTCTGTTTATAAAAGTTACTTCGGGTACGGAGCTACATGCAGGATTAGGGGAATATGTGTGGGATCCATTGTTGATGCAGCAGAAACCAGTTGATAAAAGAATTTGCTCTAATGCTTGTCCTTTACTGTCCTGTGTAGAACTGCCCCAGATGGGGGACTTGGCGTTAAGATTGCCCCCTACAAGTGAGGGATCCTTGAGTCTGGCGGGAGTAGACAGAATGTCCTTGCAGCCTGCTTTAAAATCGTTTTAATTCGTGTTGGGAGGGCAGTAAACGCTAAAAATCTTAAAATTACGCTTTAAGTTTTTAGTAGTAATAGCTATGGTCTCAACGTTGTTGGTACCGAAGGTTAGGATTTTGTATTTAATACTTTTCCTATAAATGCCTACGCCTCCATAACCGTCACAGCGAGGTTTGCAAACAAAGTTATAATTAGTTAGGTTACACATGTAATTAATAATCACCAAAATTTCTGATAAAATGGCAATATCTATGTTGTTATTAATTAAAAAAAGTTCCAGGAGTTGTTTGTTGTTTTGTGAAGTTACACTTTGGATATTATATTGTAGGATTTTAATTGGTTTGAATTATAAGAGAAAAAACAAGAAAAGAAAGCTAACTTCGGGCGGAGCCGAAGTTGATATACCCTTGCAGTTAAGGTTGTTCCATTTCCGATCGTGCAGATATATGACGTCTATAGGATATAGTCGGCCGATCCTTATGAAATTTGGCATATCGGATTATATTGCCCAAAATGGAATCCGTAGAGTCCCATCATTCTAGCTTAAAAAACACTAAAGTTATGCTAATTCCAAAGTTATGCTAATCGTTTAGTTATATGGCAGCTATATGATATAGGCGGCCGATCCTTATGAAATTTGGCAAGCCGGATTATTTTGATATCGGATTATATTGCCCAAAATAGAATGTGTACCAAGTCCCATCTTTGTAACCTAAAAAACATCAAAGTTATGCCATTTCCGTTCGTTCTATGTTCTATGACAGCTATAGGATATAGTCGGCCGATCCATATGAAATTTTGTACATAAGATATTTTGGCTAAAAATAATTTAATTAAATTAAAATAATTTAATTAATAATTTGTATGCTTATATCGACTCAGGAGGTGATTCTGATCAAGAATACTTTATAGGGTCGGAGATGTCTCCTTCACTGCGTTGCACACTTTTGACCTAAGATACATGTAATAAAACTTTCTAAATTAGTTTTAAGGATTTTGCTTCCTATTTCTAAACATTAAATTTTTTTTACAAAGTTTTCAATCTAGTTGCAATGTGAACAATCACCCGCCCATCATTTGGCGGGACCGTCAAAAAATATTTAAACATGCCTAATTAAAATAATAATTTGTATGTTGTAGGATAATTTTACAAAATTATAATTTAGCGGTCGGATATTTATCGCAAATATCGGGTACAGTTTGCCAAATATGGAAATTTTAACCAAATTCGTAATATGAATTTTGAAGGCCGAAGCTTTTATTTTCATGATCATAAAATTTAGGTTTATTGCACCCATAGCCATAGATGTGTGAAAATTGTTCAGCTGATAGATTTAAAACTAAGAGCATAGTTGGCGTAGAAATAGGCAGACGGGCAGGTTTATATCCATCAAGATACTGAACAAGAATATATTATTTATAAGCGTTTAATGCGTTCCATACTTTTAACCAAATTTGATCCAAAGACCCCATTTCTCTCTATTAATTTTTTTAAAAATTTCTTTTGAAACGCCCTAGCCGTCGCTTCACCATTGCCCCTAAGTTTTCTATTGAATGAAGTTCCGGACTGTGAGCACGCCAATCCATAAGTGTACAATTTTGATTTTTCAGCCAATCGTTTACTATTTTGGCGGAATGTTTGGGCTCATTGTCCTGTTGGAAAATTAAT
Source organism: Drosophila anomalata (assembly GCA_035046425.1). Classification (NCBI taxonomy): domain Eukaryota; kingdom Metazoa; phylum Arthropoda; class Insecta; order Diptera; family Drosophilidae; genus Drosophila; species Drosophila anomalata. The sequence goes on from JAWNNY010001609.1 coordinate 16,353, forward strand.
AACTGTTCCGGATAGGCGAATTTTTTATAAAATAAAAATTTATTATTATATTTATAAATTATTTGTGTTTGCAAAATTGTTTATTGCAATACATAAATATCTACATTCATATTTCGAAAATGTTAAAAGATATGACAAATGAATTTACGGCCTTAAAGGTCAAGTGGGAAAGAGAAATGGAACATCCGAAAATGGTCAGCCAACCTAAATTGCATATATACAGTTTTAATAAAAATCAATGAAATTAAGGGTTCCACATAAAGGAAACAGCTTCAGGGATCTGAAATAGATAACGTTTAAGTTTGTATTATGCTTTTTAAATTTGATTAATTAACAGACCCAAATGTTGTAAAAGCTCTTGATTTTCATTCTCTAGTTCAAAATTTAGTTCGTATTTAAGACTGTCATCGAATTCCTCTTCATATTCGAAGTCTTCACTTGGGCCCCCTTCGCATAAGAGCATTTCCAAGACTTCAGGTGGGAGCTTCATTTTTTTTGGGTTATGAATGCGTCTATCCAGGTTGACTGACGAAATGATTGGATCAGATGTATCCATGGCTCGATGGAAAACATCACAAAAATTATCGATACGGCTGCATTTACGTGCATGATCAAAAGCTTGCATTTTTTTCTCAAATATTTCGCCACTAGTTTTAGATTTAAAAAAATCAAGAATTGCTTTGTACTTTTGTTCTTGGGTCTTCACAGACTTCCATATTTCAAACAATTCTGAGTTATCGAATTTGAGGTTATGAGCTAAAAACGCAAATTCCAAAGAAAGTGGTTAAAAGTGGCAATTCTGACTATATACAATCGAAAGATAATTAATTACTCTACGACGTACAAAAGGTTTCAAGGTTGGACTAGGCTGGACTCACTTTCTACAGCTTTTTAAAAACGAGATTTCTACACAATTTTCACAGTTCAGACGATTCACTTTAACATATAACTACGAAGACACCACAACAATATATAACATTTCATTATACACAACACGTAGTACAAACCCCACTGAATCTTATTCATGTCTAAAGATTGGTAAAATTGTTGTATTTTTTGCGCAATGTGATGTTGAAAAAGACTCTTTTTTTTCACTTTTACACTTCAAACTTTTTTCAGTATGACCAGCTGAGTTTAAGTTCCGATTTCGTGAATGTGGCGCCATCTATAAAAATTTTTAGTATGCAGCATTGATAGTCGGTCTTCTCCGAATAAAATGCGATTACACCTAAATATCATCGAAAACATTTGGGCTTTTATAAAAAATCAAAGAACCATTGATGAAAATAGAAAACGTGACGGAGGTATCGCTGAAATTGACGAAATATGGTCCAAATTGACCCATGAATTTGCCCAAACTTTAGTAAGGTCAATACCAAGAAGACTACAAGCTGTTATTGATGCCAAAGGTGGTGTAACTAAATATTAATAATGTATTTTGATTAAATTAAGAAAATCTTTTGTTAAAATTAGATATTAAACTGAACTAAATCAAAATAAGTTTTGTGAAAATAATTTTGACGCACCGAAAACGTGTGCAAATACTTCTGACAACTGATAAGCTTTTTGTCTTTTGCTTTTAGCTTTGTCCTATGAACCTCTTTCTTTCCCATTTCTTTTTGTGTCCCTTCAGCAAGGATCAAGCTACGCGATAACGTTTGTTTCAGTAAAATCGTTCAACATCAACGAGAATAACAACTAAAAGAAGTTGGGATGTGCAAATAATTGTGTGTTGTGAAAATAATTTTGACTATGATTGTATGTATGGATATCGTCCCTTGAAAATCTTCCCCTCTGAAAGCTCCAATGTCTGTCAGTGACGTAAATCTATTTCAGTTGAGGGATTTGTGCATCCAACACATTGGTTTGGAATTGCTGAGCTGTATCCGAACATTTTAACTTGTGTGCAATTGTGTGAGCGCTTTTCAGGAGTTTTCAGGGGTTTTTGTTACGACATGAGCTATATATTATTTACCCTTTAGTGCCGTTTTTAATTAATATTGATTGATTGGAATGCATATTTCCTTAAGCAATAGCTTCAAATATATTAAACTTCGTAGGTATACTTAGTTTTAATTTCTTTTTAAAAGAATAAAAATAAATAAACGATATTAAACTGACACTATACTGTTTTTCACGAATTTTGAAATTCATATCAAATTAACTAAATTACTAATAAACTACATTTTTAACAAAACTATGCTTTGCAACTAATTCACTTACGTATGTTGAAATATATTATGCAGTGTTAAGAATTTTTCGAAATTGCTTATCTGTAAGTTAAATTATTCGTGCTATTTTTTGTTCAACTAAATTATCAACTTATTTATGGCAAGTTGCAAGGCCATCAACGCAGTCCAAATTTGATTATGTACTACCATTCCCAAATTATAAACTAGATGGGTGTGATGTTCTGGCCTCTTTTTGCGGTTGCCGCAATCGTTTACAAATTGCTCATTTCGACGTGGTCTAAATTGAAGGCCGCTTGGCTGGTCGGGGAGTAGCAGTGAAAGGATCCTGTCGGACACTCACATAAATAGCAATTTGGGTAGTGCGTTTTTGCGGGCACAGGTAGGCGTGTACTCACCGTTTTAGCCAAATTGCCGCCGTCTAGGCCAGTTTTCATAGGTACCCAGACACCCCTGCACTATTGGGTCTAGGAGGCTAGGAAAAATCCGCTTTAGTTTGAAGGGAAACACCCACGCACATTGGTTCTTGTGGATGATGACGTCGTCTGCTCATGGCGAGCTGAACAAATTCCAAATTGCAACAAGATATGTGGTATACCCTGTATAGTTTAATGAAACCAAATTCACTATCTAACGTGCTGAAAATTTAAAAATGGTACATTCGTGCGGCTGTACACATACTTAAATATGTATTTTCTCGCATGGTTTTCGTGAAATACATAATATTGAAATAAAAATACGACAATAAATAAATCAATTTACGCACCCAAATACAAAGTCAATACTAATTAAACTCAAAGAAAGACAATACCTACCATCCAAATTAAACAATTTAAATTTTTATATTAATTTAAACAATTTTTTAAATACAAATCATTTAAAACGCTATATGTATATTTAAAAAATTTTAAATATGTTATATTTAAATGTATTTAAATATTTACTAAATAAATAACCTATAACAGTGAGTTTTTAGAACAATGGAAAGCTTATTCCTATTTTAAGAACTAGTGAAGTGAAAGCTTATTTATAATTTAAGCTTTACAATAAAATTTAGATTTTGTGTGCAGGACAGAAGCTTTTACCCAATACATTTTTGAGAGCTTTCTACAAGGACTACCCTTATCCTAGGCGCACACCCCTTATTTAGTTCAGAAGCTTATGCACCCTTCACCTAGAGCTTTTAGCCAAATTTGGGTATTTACAGGGTATCGACTTTATAACATATCCAGTCTAAGAACCAACTATACGGAAAAATTTCCGTTTTTTTACGGCTGATTTGTTCAGTAGTACTTGATTGTAAATTACTCTTATGATATATTTCAACCGGAATCTGAACAGAGTGAAGATGCAGAAGTACTATCGATCATTAATTACTATCGAGGAACAATAGATTGCAACCACTCTTCTTCGATAGATACACGCCATCAATTTTGGCGTCTCATACGGCTAAAATTAAAAAATCGCTATTCAAATTTGCGCTTGTTCTGTGCTTGGACCAACAATCAAAAACACTCAGTGCGTCAAGTGCAGACAAGCAAAGCCAAATAATCACACGATATGGACTCTGTATTGTTAATGAAGTTGAGTCTTAAAGACAAATTATGAATTCTTTATAACTATGTTGAATATATGCATAGGTGAATCAAATAAGCTTTTATTAAATTATAACTTTTTTTTCGAATACTTGTGCAAATTTCTGAAGGTTTTCCGCAATTGAATTGCTTTAGAGAGGCGAACCAGGCACAAGGCTCACAGAGGACACATTTAAAATTTTGGTTTTAAGCGATCGGAATTGGCATAACTACTTTGTTATACCCTTGTATAGGGTATTCTAATTTTTGTCAAAAGTGTGCAACGCAGTGAAGGAGACATCTCCGACCCTATAAAGTATATATATTCTTGATCTGGATCACCTCCTGAGTCGATATAAGCATGTTCGTCTGTTCGTCTGTCTGTCGGTTTCTACGCAATCTAGTCTCTCGGTTTTAGAGCTATCGAGTTGAAACTTTGCACACATCCTTCTTTTGTTTGCAGGCCGTATATAAGTCGGAATGGCCAGAATCGGTCGACTATATTCTTTAGCTGCCATATAACTGATTGATCGGAAATGGCATAACTTTGGTGTTTTTTAAGTTAAAACAAGAAAGGAATATTATTAGCTAACTTCGGGCGGAGCCGAAACAGTTGGATCGTATATACCCTTGCAGCTGAGTCGCAGTCCGCTAGGTGGCGCCGCGCATCTTATATTATTAGATATATAGCAGATCGCATATAGTCGGCCGATCCTTATGAAAATTGGCAGATCAGATTGTTTTTCCCAAAATAGAATCTGTACCAAGTCCCATCTTTCTAACTTAAAAAACTACAAAGTTATGCCAATTCCGGTCGTTCTATGACAGCTATAGGATATAGTCGGCCGATCCTTATGAAATTTATTATAATTATAATTATTGTCAAAAGTGGTAAGGTATTATAATCAAAAAAGATATTATAATTTTTGTCAAAAGTGTGCAACGCAGTGAAGGAGACATCTCCGACCCTATAAAGTATATATATTCTTGATCTGGATCACCTCCTGAGTCGATATAAGCATGTTCGTCTGTCCGTCTGTCTGTCGGTTTCTACGCAAACTAGTCTCTCGGTTTTAGAGCTATCGAGTTGAAACTTTGCACACATCCTTCTTTTGTTTGCAGGCAGTATATAAGTCGGAATGGCCAGGATCAGTCGCCTATATTCTATAGCTGCCATATAACTGATTGATCGGAAATGGCATAACTTTGGTGTTTTTTAAGTTAGAACAAGAAAGATATATTATTAGATATATACCGGATCGTAAACAGTTGGATCGTATATAATACCCTCTGCAAGGGTATAAAAATGCAAATCGCATTTTCCATTCAGTTGGAAAACTCAGTTGCTGGATGTAAAAATTCGTATATACTTTTTAAAACTAAAGGGCCGCAAACACTTGTCTTCTAATGGCTGATTACTTTTTCTGGCCCAGCTCTTCACGGGCAGCTCCTCTTTTCCATCCCTATTGCTGCATTTTTGTAGCTGCTCTGAGCAGAACTCAATAACAAATTATAACGTATTATAGCCATGGCAAACTGTTGCGTTGCTTAGCAATCGGAAAAAAGCCCCCTCCACCTCCTTCACAGTTCACCACTCCTGCAAAGTTATCCGAAAAGAACTTTTTATGCTGCCAACTGTGCTGGCGGCAACAAAGTTGCCATGGGCGATGCGGCTGATGGTGAGGCTGGCCACGCCCCCGCCGCCACCGCCTCCACGCCGCCGCTGCTAGACCCATTTATCCACCCACTTTTGATGTTTTTGCTTTTCAGCCAGAGTTGTTGACGAGGTCGTTTTGTGTTGATTGCTCAAACTCAGGGCCTCGATTTCGGTTCGACTTTTTGTAAAAACCAAAACAATTGGATGCTGTGATTGTGAATATAGAGGAAAAATTATTTTCATACATTTTTATTTTAATATTGTACTGGTACTTGCCTTAAATTTATGGACGAGTGGATTGCAACTCCGTGTGCATTCAAGTTACCTGCTAATTAAGACGGAAACACGGCTTCCCCTAATCAAGTAAGGATTCGAAAGAAAATTATTTTCTTGTTGAGCAGGTAATATCCCTGGCACTGGCACTACTCCTTAGTTCATTGCACTTACTAGTGCTTTCAATTTACATCAGCACATTTTGGTGGAGGCAAAAAAATCCTTGCGCCAAATCCAGGATACAGGAGGAACGAGAGAAGCGCTCTCAATAAATCTGCTGGCTAGTGAGCCGTAAAACGATTCTCGATGCTCGATGACTTTTCCCCACTCCTCGGCTGATTAAATGATAAATTTATGAGTACAGCCCAAAATACTTGCAACAAAGACATGGGAAAAGAAACTTTAACTATGCATTTTGTTCGACTTTCACTCGAAAAAAGGATTGGCCCCGCTCAGGTGAACTCCACCCCTCAGAAACTACCAAATGGAGGAACGAAAAACGGCTTGCAATCCTTTGCTGATGCAACTATGCGTGAAAATCGTAGAAATATGTATATATACATATATGTATGTTATGATTTGTTTCGGGACAAGTGCCTTGGATTTCGTTTGGGTTCTCATTTCGATTTAGATTTGCGACGGAGCCAGCCAGAATTTTGCTAGAAATCAATAAGCCAATAAGCTGGCTGGTTGTGCGCAATTTGGCGTGTAATTCAGCATGTAAAGATGGCCATGGCGCTTGAGCGGAGGCGATTGTCCTGCCGCTGAATTCTGGCCCTTTTATTGTTGAACATTTATTAGTTCGACTTGCCTTTGGCATTATGCATTAATGCTCCATTGATGCGCACTTTCCGTGCAACTTTTTCTCCAGTTACTCTTGCTTTCTCACAGATTTTGTGTACCCTCGTCTGCGTTCGAACTTAAATTGTCAATTTATGGACTTTGTCGGCGAAAGTATTTTCTCTCAGTAATTCTATGGTCGGCTGGCTTTTAGACAACTTTTCTCTGGCTGAGCAAAAATTTTAATAAAGTTAAAAAGTTTATTGAAATCATAAAAAAGTTTGCATCCCCCACGTATCTTTTCATTTTCGTTTTTTTCTCTAATTCGCTAAATTATTTGCATCGCAGCTTTAATCATTTTGATTATAATATTGATGAATAAAAATATTCAGTTTATTTTTTTTTGCCATAATAAATATAATATTATTATTTATATGCTTCAATTCCTGTTTAACAGAACAAAATATAAATAAATTTAATGCCATTTAAAGACCGAAAATCAAATGACAAAAAAACGTGCCTAATGCATCAGACCTTCCGCTGCGGTATAATTAAATTTTGACTGAATAGAATGTGTTTTATGAAGTCCCTGGTAATACAAAACATTTACGGCTCAGAAATATGTGTGTCATGTTGGGGACACCCCATGTTATACTTTATTTCAAATCATGTGGCGGTGGCTTTTAGATGACTATACAGTCTTCCAACCGTTGCTTGCCTTTGCCTCAAACGCCTTGCGACTTCTTTCCTCCAGGCAGCAGCCCCATCCGCAGATTCCATCGCCATCTCCATTTTCAACTGCAGCTGGCTGCTGCTTTATGTATGACATTTAATCAAGTTGACGACTGCATTTGATGCCACGAATATTTTAAAATGACTCAAGACAGCCGGGGGTGTCAGGGTGGGTGTAGGTGTAGGTGTCTTGGTGGTGTGTATGTGGAGTGAAAAGTTGCATATTAAATGCAGACAGCAGCCCAATGGCTGCCAGCGACTTTTGCCACAGTTAATGCAATTTCCCGTTGCCCCAAACCCTCGACTTTGCCATCGCCTGCTGTGCGCGATAATTCAAGCGGAAACGGATGTGGCAACGTCAAAGCCGCAGGTAGCAGAATTTATACAAAATGGAAACTATTAAATGCACTGGAGTTCAGATTTTCAGCTGGCCTGAAAGACAGTCCCGCAACTACGCCTTTGGACAAGTATTCTCCCTAGGTAGGGTCACCCCGCCTTAATGCATCAGCCCAAATGGCGAAGGAAGGTTCGCTGACAACGAACTGAGAATACCCTCCCTGGGACTTGGCTTGCCAAAATTATTTAATTCCATAAACAACAGACGCCTTAGAGACTGCTTCCTGCGGAATGCCTTCCAATTATCCGTGGGCGAATCGCAGCATTAAAATGAAGGCGCTTCCGGGCCAGAGCGTGAATATAGTAAGTTTATTCAAATGCTTGCTCCTGCACCTAATGACAGCTGTCCCTGCATGTCGCTCGCCTTGCTTTGGTCGGGGCCCCTGGCATTCGACTCGGATAATTTATTTCGTATAATAAACTCCCGGGTTGTCTGTGGGAGGAGGGCCAGGAGAGAGGTCGAGGGGGAAGGGCGAAAGATGACTTAATGAAAACCGCAAATTGTTTGAGTTTGCTTTCCCGGCACGCCCACTCCCCGTGTTGTACCTCTAGCCGCACAATTCAAATTAAAAAATAGCTGGTAAAAACAACAACTCCAGACCAAGGACCATTTCCAGGATGAAGTAGCAACTGTTAGCTGCGGCTTGTTATTAATATTTATCTTTGGTAATTTTAGGTATTTTTTAATAACAAAAGCCAAGTGAAATATTTTCTGCATTTTACCTTTTGTTTGGTGCCCGGATTTCTCCTCCATCCTCCTGGTTGCATGAACCAGCCTTGGCGCACCTTGAAGTAAATGCGGTTGTGGTCTGCGAGGAGATAGAGCTCAGTTTTGGACCTTCACGTACTTCTGTTTCTCTTGCCAAAGTCGAATGGCAAATATTTGTCCAGTTTTGCATTGGCAAAGTTTTCCCTGCTCTGTAGCACTCTGACTTTTTGTGGTTTAAAAGCTGAAATACTGCTGCAGAGGTGGGCATATAATTCTGGCTGAAGTGATTCCTTCCCTAATTGATTCTACAATTTTTTCCAAGATGACTGGATAGTACATGTAAAGAGTACATATTATCAGTATGGATGATCACAATGTAAACGGTTTTTTGTTGAGAATTTTCAAGATGTGTCAGAATCGAATCTATATTTGTTCATAATCTTTAGCTATGTCTAAAACTGATGTCCTTGATAAACTTATGTACATAAGCACCAGTATGTAAGATATGTAATTTTATCTTCCCAGCCTCTTTATTTCTATCTTTGTTTGTAGAAGACTGAAGTCTACAATTTATAAATTGACGCCCAACCAAAATTTACTGTATTTCTTACTTGTTACTGAGCGGGTTGAAAAAAATTTAATCAGTAATTTTTAGTTCGTTTCTCAAAAATTGTATAGTAGTTGAATGAAATTAAAGTAAAGCTAACTTTGGATGGAGCCGAAGGTGATATACCCTTGCAAAATATTTTATTTTATATATATCGAAGAATTTTACCATCAAATCAATTTTCTAATGAAAATGTTGGAAACAGCCCCAATCATTTTTAAAAATATCAAGGTTGTGCCATTTCCGACCGTTCAGTTATATGGGAGCTATAGGATATAGTCGGCCTATCCTTACTAAATCTGGTAGATTGAAGTAAGTCCTTCTCCCTTATATATACATTCATTTGAAAACCATATATGTATGTACCTTTGAGCTCTACGAGTACCGGGTATTACAATCGTCTAGTTTGTCCAACTGTTTGGGGCTTTGTGGGTTTTGGTTTATTTTGTTTTTCAACAACAATATTTTTTTGTATTATTGGCTCCAACGATTTTTGTATTTTGTGTTTGGAGATAAGAACTTAGAGTCCACACGTAAAGTTGGCCAATCCAATCTCTGGAAAAAAATTCAAAATTTGGGAAAAAATTGAAAAAAAAATCAAATTGTCGAATCAAAGTTGATTATATATGATCTTGATCAGGATCACCTCCTGAGTCGATATAAGCATGTCCGTCTGTCTGTCGGTTTCTACGCAAACTAGTCTCCCAGTTTTAGAGCTATCGAGTTGAAACTTTGCACACATCCTTCTTTTTCTTGCAAGTAGTACATAAGTCGGAGCGGGATCGGTCGACTATATCCTATAGCTGCCATATAGCTGATTGATCGGAAATGGCATAACTTTGGTGTTTTTTAAGTTAGAAAGATGGGACTTGGTACAGATTCCTCTTTGGGCAAAATAATACAATATGCAAAATTTCATAAGGATCGGCCGACTATATACGATCCGCTATATATCTAATAATATAAGATGCGTGGCGCCACCTAGCGGACTGCGACTCAACTGCAAGGGTATATCGACTTCGGCTCCGCCGAAGTTAGCTTTTCTTTCTTGTTAATATAATTTTCGGCCAACTTGTCGAGAGATTTAGCAACAACGACACCAGACAAGGTGTCTTTCCTTTCTTATTATATGTAAGACTTTCTTTTAATAATGTCCTTGTATCATTATCGACCTATGTATGTACATATGTAGACAAAAAAAAATTGATAGTCGATGCATTCGGCGTGGCATGCGGATCTGTCACCGGTATTTTACCTCGTCAAGTGGCTTTTTTATTTGATGTTTATTTTAAACGTGTATTATCCCTTCCCAACTGTTCGATAATGGACGAAAACGTTGAGCCTTTATGAACTCTTAATTTCGCCACTTTTCGGTTACTATACAAAAGCTAAAGAACGGGATGACAGCGGACTGTAAGAGCCACATTCCGATAAATGTGTATGCATGTTATGCTTGTGCATATGAATCCACTGATGGAAGGAAGTACATGACTTCACAAAGCGTTGCAATTAACGTTTCCAGAGCTCATTCGAGCAGGAACCGCAGTCCAGTCACTGGCATTGGCTTAATTTCCATGGACCCATCCTCTGCCGCAGTTGTTTATCTTGTGCATTGAGTTTCTGTCCCATTCATACTGGCATTTTCAAGAGAACAGTGCAACACTGCGTATTTGTTCATGGCCGTATACGAAAAGTCTATTGTTCTCACCAAGGAAATAATAATAAAAAAAGAGATTTTGGAGAAAATCGAAGGAAAAATTATTATGGAATCGCTGAATTAATTGAAAATTACATTTTTGTTAGGGGGATCCTTAACCGATTTGAGTGAAACTTTTAGAAAATTCTTGTTTGACGGTGGAATAAAATGGACATGTCAAAGTGAATTTTAACTAATATATGAAATAGTGACTATATTTTTAATAAATTTGTTTTATAAGTAATATTGGTCTTCTTTATAAAATTTTATTTAAACTTGAAATTGCAGAAAAATTTTAAACTATGTTTAACAAGAAAGGAATGCTAACTTCGGGCAGAGCCGAAGTTAATATATCCAAGCTGTTCAGTGGCACTTTATAAGTGCCATTTATATTTATATTATAAGATATATATTATATATAGGTGGCCGACCTGTTCAAGGATTTCCATATCAAATCAATTTAGTATATCGTGAATTTTGAAAATAGTCTTCAAAAACACCAATTGTGTGTCGTTGCCGATCGTTCCGATAAGGCAGCTTCATGATAAATTTTTTAGTTATGGTGTATGAATGGATTAATTAACTATAAATAGAAATTGTACAAAGTTCCATCTTTCTATATACCCAAGGTTGGGTCATTGCTGATTGCTCAGTTATATAGTATAGTAGCTATAGTATGTTATATAGTGGTCCAATTCCATTCCGATACTGCGTGCAATGGAAATAAGGATGTGTTTAAGGATGTGAAGGTTTAAGTTGATAGCTTCAAAACTGAGAGACTAGTTTGTGTAGAAACAATCAGAAGGGCAGAATGATCAAGAATACATATATTATAAATACTTTATGGGGTCGGAGATGTCACCTTTACTGCGTCGCACCGTATCGATCAAAACCATAATAACCTTTACAGGAGTATAC